>JAUIMM010000181.1:1495000-1772500 GCA_031769625.1 Taudactylus pleione
TATGTAGCAGTAAGCCCGTACCATCAGATGGTGACATTATGTAGCAGTAAGCCCGTACCATCAGATGGTAATATTATGTAGCAGTAAGTCCATACCATCAGATGGTGATATTATGTAACAGTAAGCCCGTCCAATCAGATGGTGATATTATGTAGCAGTAAGCCCGAACCATCAGATGGTGACATTATGTAGCAGTAAGCCCGTACCATCAGATGGTAATATTATGTAGCAGTAAGTCCATACCATCAGATGGTGATATTATGTAACAGTAAGCCCGTACCATCAAATGGTAATATTATGTAGCAGTAAGCCCATACCATCACATGGTGATATTATGTAGCATTATGTAGTAGTAAGCCCGTACCATCAGATGGAGATATTATGTAGCAGTAAGCACATACCATCACATGTTGATATTATGTAGCATTATGTAGTAGTAAGCCAGTACCATCAGATGGTGATATTATGTAGCAGTAAGCCTGTACCATCACATGGTGATATTATGTAGCATTATGTAGTAGTAAGCCCGTACCATCAGATGGTGATATTATGCAGTAGTAAGCCCGTACCATCAGATGGTGATATTATGTAGCAGTAAACCCGTTCCATCAGATGGTAGTATTATGTAGCAGTAAGCCCATACCCTCAGAAGGAGATATTATGTAGCAGTAAACCCGTTCTATCAGATGGTAGTATTATGTAGCAGTAAGTCCGTACCCTCAGATGGTGATATTATGTAGCAGTAAACCCGTTCCATCAGATGGTAGTATTATGTAGCAGTAAGCCCGTACCATCAGATGGAGATATTATGTAGCAGTAATCCCGTACCCTCAGATGGTGATATTATGTAGCAGTAAGCATGAACCAAAAGATGGTGATATTATGTAGCACTAAGCCCGTACCATCAGATGGTGATATTATGTAGCAGTAAGCATGAACCAAAAGATGGTGATATTATGTAGCACTAAGCCCGTACCATCAGATGGTAATATTATGTAGCAGTAAGCCCACACCATCAGATGGTGATATTATGTAGCAGTAAGCCCGTACCATCAGATGGTGATATTATGTAGCAGTAAGCCCGTACTATTTGATGGTGATATCATGTAGCAGTAAGAATGTACCAATAGATGGTGATATTATGTAGCAGTAAGCCCATACCCTCAAATGGTAATATTATGTAGCAGTAAGCCCATACCATGAGATGGTGATATTGTGTAGCAGTAAGCCCGTACCCTCAGATGGTGATATTATGTAGCAATAAGCCCATACCATCAGATGGTGATATTATGTAGCAGTAAGCCCGTACCATCAGATGGTGATATTATGTAGCAGTAAGCCCATACCATCAGATGGTGAAATTATGTAGCAGTAAGCCCATACCATCAGATGGTAATATTATGTAGCAGTAAGCCCGTACCTTCAGATGGTAATATTATGTAGTAGTAAGCCCTTACAATCAGATGGTGATATTATGTAGTAGCAAGCCAGTACCATCAGATGGTGATATTATGTAGCAGTAAGCCCGTGCCATCAGATGGTAGTATTATGTAGCAGTAAGCCCGTACCATCAGATGGCAACATTATGTAGCAGTAAGCCCGTACCATCAGATGGTGACATTATGTAGCTGTAAGCCCGTACCATCAGATGGTAATATTATGTAGCAGTAAGTCCATACCATCAGATGGTTATATTATGTAACAGTAAGCCTGTACCATCAGATGGTGATATTATGTAGCAGTAAGCCCGAACCATCAGATGGTGACATTATGTAGCAGTAAGCCTGTACCATCAGATGGTAATATTATGTAGCAGTAAGTCCATACCATCAGATGGTGATATTATG
Organism: Taudactylus pleione; assembly: GCA_031769625.1. NCBI lineage: Eukaryota > Metazoa > Chordata > Amphibia > Anura > Myobatrachidae > Taudactylus > Taudactylus pleione. The sequence goes on from JAUIMM010000181.1 coordinate 1,496,848, forward strand.
TAACAGTAAGCCCGTACCATCAGATGGTGATATTATGTAGCAGTAAGCCCATACCATCACATGGTGATATTATGTAGCATTATGTAGTAGGAAGCCCGTACCATCAGATGGTGATATTATGCAGCAGTAAGCCCGTACCATCAGATGGTGATATTATGTAGCAGTAAACCCGTTCCATCAGATGGTAGTATTATGTAGCAGTAAGCCCATACCCTCAGAAGGAGATATTATGTAGCAGTAAACCCGTTCTATCAGATGGTAGTATTATGTAGCAGTAAGCCCATACCCTCAGATGGTGATATTATGTAGCAGTAAGCCCGTACCATCAGATGGAGATATTATGTAGCAGTAATCCCGTACCCTCAGATGGTGATATTATGTAGCAGTAAGCATGAACCCAAAGATGGTGATATTATGTAGCACTAAGCCCGTACCATCAGATGGTGATATTATGTAGCAGTAAGCATGAACCAAAAGATTTTGATATTATGTAGCACTAAGCCCGTACCATCAGATGGTAATATTATGTAGTAGTAAGCCCGTACCATCAGATGGTAATATTATGTAGCACTAAGCCCGTACCATCAGATGGTGATATTATGTAGCAGTAAGCCTGTACCATCAGATGGTGATATTATTTAGTAGCAAGCCAGAACCATCAGATGGTGATATTATGTAGCAGTAAGCCCGTGCCATCAGATGGTAATATTATGTAGCAGTAAGTCCGTACCATCAGATGGTGATATTATGTAGCAGTAAGCCCGTACCATCAGATGGTGACATTATGTAGCAGTAAGCCCGTACCATCAGATGGTAATATTATGTAGCAGTAAGTCCATACCATCAGATGGTGATATTATGTAACAGTAAGCCCGTACCATCAGATGGTGATATTATGTAGCAGTAAGCCCATACCATCACATGGTGATATTATGTAGCATTATGTAGTAGTAAGCCAGTACCCTCAGATGGTGATATTATGTAGCAGTAAGCCTGTACCATCAGATGGTGATATTATGTAGCAGTAAGCCCATACCATCAGATGGTGATATTATGTAGCAGTAAGCCCGTACCATCAGATGGTGACATTATGTAGCAGTAAGCCTGTACCATCAGATGGTGATATTATGTAGCAGTAAGCCCATACCATCAGATGGTGATATTATGTAACAGTAAGCCCGTACAATCAGATGGTGATATTATGTAGCAGTAAGCCCGTACCATCAGATGGTGATATTATGTAGCAGTAAGCCCATACCATCAAATGGTAATATTATGTAGCAGTAAGCCCATACCATCAGATGGTGATATTATGTAGCAGTAAGCCTGTACCATCAGATGGTGATATTATGTAGCAGTAAGCCCATACCATCAGATGGTGATATTATGTAACAGTAAGCCCGTACAATCAGATGGTGATATTATGTAGCAGTAAGCCCGTACCATCAGATGGTGACATTATGTTGCAGTAAGCCCGTACCATCAGATGGTAATATTATGTAGCAGTAAGTCCATACCATCAGATGGTGATATTATGTAACAGTAAGCCCGTACCATCAGATGGTGATATTATGTAGCAGTAAGCCCATACCATCACATGGTGATATTATGTAGCAGTAAGCCAGTGCCATCAGATGGTGATATTATGTAACAGTAAGCCCATACCATCAGATGGTGATATTATGTAGCAGTAAGCCCGTACCATCAGATGGTGACATTATGTAGCAGTAAGCTCGTACCATCAGATGGTGATATTATGTAGCAGTAAGCACGAACCATCAGATGCTGACATTAGGTAGCAGTAAGCCCTTATCATCAGATGGTGATATTATGTAACAGTAAGCCCGTACCATCACATGGTGATATTATGTAGCATTATGTAGTAGTAAGCCAGTACCATCAGATGGTGATATTATGTAACAGTAAGCCCGTACCATCAGATGGTGATATTATGTAGCATTATGTAGTAGGAAGCCCGTACCATCAGATGGAGATATTATGTAGCAGTAAGCCCATACCATCAGATGGTGATATTATGTAACAGTAAGCCCATACCATCACATGGTGATATTATGTAGCATTATGTAGTAGTAAGCCAGTACCATCAGATGGTGATATTATGTAACATTAAGCCCGTACCATCAGATGATGATATTATGTAGCATTATGTAGTAGTAAGCCAGTACCATCAGATGGTGATATTATGTAACAGTAAGCCCGTACCATCAGATGGTGATATTATGTAGCATTATGTAGTAGTAAGCCCGCACCATCAGATGGTGATATTATGTAGCAGTAAGCCCATACCATCAGATTGTGATATTATGTAACAGTAAGCCCGTACCATCAGATGGTGATATTATGTAGCAGTAAGCCCGTACCATCAGATGGTGATATTATGTAGCAGTAAGCCCGTACCATCAGAAGGTAATATTAAGTAGCAGTAAGTCCATACCATCAGATGGTGATATTATGTAACAGTAAGCCCGTACCATCAGATGGTGATATTGTGTAGCAGTAAGCCCATACCATCACATGGTGATATTATGTAGCATTATGTAGTAGTAAGCCAGTACCATCAGATGGTGATATTATGTAGCAGTAAGCCTGTACCATCAGATGGTGATATTATGTAGCAGTAAGCCCATACCATCAAATGGTAATATTATGTAGCAGTAAGCCCATACCATCAGATGGTGATATTATGTAGCAGTAAGCCTGTACCATCAGATGGTGATATTATGTAGCAGTAAGCCCATACCATCAGATGGTGATATTATGTAACAGTAAGCCCGTACAATCAGATGGTGATATTATGTAGCAGTAAGCCCGTACCATCAGATGGTGACATTATGTTGCAGTAAGCCCGTACCATCAGATGGTAATATTATGTAGCAGTAAGTCCATACCATCAGATGGTGATATTATGTAACAGTAAGCCCGTACCATCAGATGGTGATATTATGTAGCAGTAAGCCCATACCATCACATGGTGATATTATGTAGCAGTAAGCATGAACCAAAAGATGGTGATATTATGTAGCACTAAGCCCGTACCATCAGATGGTGATATTATGTAGCAGTGAGCCCACACCATCAGATGGTGATATTATGTAGCAGTAAGCCCGTACCATCAGATGGTGATATTATGTAGCAGTAAGCCCGTACCATCTGATGGTGATATCATGTAGCAGTAAGAATGTACCAATAAATGGTAATATTATGTAGCAGTAAGCCCGTACCTTCAGATGGTAATATTATGTAGTAGTAAGCCCATACCATCAGATGGTGATATTATGTAGTAGCAAGCCAGTACCATCAGATGGTGATATTATGTAGCAGTAAGCCCGTACCATCAGATGGTAATATTATGTAGCAGTAAGCCCGTACCATCAGATGGCAACATTATGTAGCAGTAAGCCCGTACCATCAGATGGTGACATTATGTAGCAGTAAGCCCGTACCATCAGATGGTAATATTATGTAGCAGTAAGTCCATACCATCAGATGGTGATATTATGTAACAGTAAGCCTGTACCATCAGATGGTGATATTATGTAGCAGTAAGCCCGAACCATCAGATGGTGACATTATGTAGCAGTAAGCCCGTACCATCAGATGGTAATATTATGTAGCAGTAAGTCCATACCATCAGATGGTGATATTATGTAACAGTAAGCCCGTACCATCAGATGGTGATATTATGTAGCAGTAAGCCCATACCATCACATGGTGATATTATGTAGCATTATGTAGTAGGAAGCCCGTACCATCAGATGGAGATATTATGTAGCAGTAAGCCCATACCATCAGATGGTGATATTATGTAACAGTAAGCCCATACCATCACATGGTGATATTATGTAGCATTATGTAGTAGTAAGCCAGTACCATCAGATGGTGATATTATGTAACAGTAAGCCCGTACCATCAGATGGTGATATTATGTAGCAGTAAGCCCATACCATCACATGGTGATATTATGTAGCAGTAAGCATGAACCAAAAGATGGTGATATTATGTAGCACTAAGCCCGTACCATCAGATGGTAATATTATGTAGCAGTGAGCCCACACCATCAGATGGTGATATTATGTAGCAGTAAGCCCGTACCATCAGATGGTGATATTATGTAGCAGTAAGCCCGTACCATCTGATGGTGATATCATGTAGCAGTAAGAATGTACCAATAAATGGTAATATTATGTAGCAGTAAGCCCGTACCTTCAGATGGTAATATTATGTAGTAGTAAGCCCATACCATCAGATGGTGATATTATGTAGTAGCAAGCCAGTACCATCAGATGGTGATATTATGTAGCAGTAAGCCCGTACCATCAGATGGTAATATTATGTAGCAGTAAGCCCGTACCATCAGATGGCAACATTATGTAGCAGTAAGCCCGTACCATCAGATGGTGACATTATGTAGCAGTAAGCCCGTACCATCAGATGGTAATATTATGTAGCAGTAAGTCCATACCATCAGATGGTGATATTATGTAACAGTAAGCCTGTACCATCAGATGGTGATATTATGTAGCAGTAAGCCCGAACCATCAGATGGTGACATTATGTAGCAGTAAGCCCGTACCATCAGATGGTAATATTATGTAGCAGTAAGTCCATACCATCAGATGGTGATATTATGTAACAGTAAGCCCGTACCATCAGATGGTGATATTATGTAGCAGTAAGCCCATACCATCACATGGTGATATTATGTAGCATTATGTAGTAGGAAGCCCGTACCATCAGATGGAGATATTATGTAGCAGTAAGCCCATACCATCAGATGGTGATATTATGTAACAGTAAGCCCATACCATCACATGGTGATATTATGTAGCATTATGTAGTAGTAAGCCAGTACCATCAGATGGTGATATTATGTAACAGTAAGCCCGTACCATCAGATGGTGATATTATGTAGCATTATGTAGTAGTAAGCCCGCACCATCAGATGGTGATATTATGTAGCAGTAAGCCCATACCATCAGATGGTGATATTATGTAACAGTAAGCCCGTACCATCAGATGGTGATATTATGTAGCAGTAAGCCCGTACCATCAGATGGTGATATTATGTAGCAGTAAGCCCGTACCATCAGAAGGTAATATTAAGTAGCAGTAAGTCCATACCATCAGATGGTGATATTATGTAACAGTAAGCCCATACCATCAGATGGTGATATTGTGTAGCAGTAAGCCCATACCATCACATGGTGATATTATGTAGCATTATGTAGTAGTAAGCCAGTACCATCAGATGGTGATATTATGTAGCAGTAAGCCAGTACCATCAGATGGTGATATTATGTAGCAGTAAGCCTGTACCATCAGATGGTGATATTATGTAGCAGTAAGCCTGTACCATCAGATGGTGATATTATGTAGCAGTAAGCCCATACCATCAAATGATAATATTATGTAGCAGTAAGCCCATACCATCAGATGGTGATATTATGTAGCAGTAAGCCTGTACCATCAGATGGTGATATTATGTAGCAGTAAGCCCATACCATCAGATGGTGATATTATGTAACAGTAAGCCCGTACAATCAGATGGTGATATTATGTAGCAGTAAGCCCGTACCATCAGATGGTGACATTATGTTGCAGTAAGCCCGTACCATCAGATGGTAATATTATGTAGCAGTAAGTCCATACCATCAGATGGTGATATTATGTAACAGTAAGCCCGTACCATCAGATGGTGATATTATTTAGCAGTAAGCCCATACCATCACATGGTGATATTATGTAGCAGTAAGCCAGTGCCATCAGATGGTGATATTATGTAACAGTAAGCCCATACCATCAGATGGTGATATTATGTAGCAGTAAGCCCGTACCATCAGATGGTGACATTATGTAGCAGTAAGCTCGTACCATCAGATGGTGATATTATGTAGCAGTAAGCCCGAACCATCAGATGCTGACATTAGGTAGCAGTAAGCCCTTATCATCAGATGGTGATATTATGTAACAGTAAGCCCGTACCATCACATGGTGATATTATGTAGCATTATGTAGTAGTAAGCCCGTACCATCAGATGGAGATATTATGTAGCAGTAAGCCCATACCATCAGATGGTGATATTATGTAACAGTAAGCCCATACCATCAGATGGTGATATTATGTAGCAGTAAGCCCGTACCATCAGATGGTGACATTATGTAGCAGTAAGCCCGTACCATCAGATGGTAATATTATGTAGCAGTACGTCCATACCATCAGATGGTGATATTATGTAGCAGTAAGCCCATACCATCACATGGTGATATTAAGTAGCATTATGTAGTAGTAAGCCAGTACCATCAGATGGTGATATTATGTAGCAGTAAGCCCGTACCATCAGATGTTGACATTATGTAGCCGTAAGCCCGTACCATCAGATGGTAACATTATGTAGCAGTAAGTCCATACCATCAGATGGTGATATTATGTAACAGTAAGCCCGTACCATCAGATGGTAACATTATGTAGCAGTAAGTCCATACCATCAGATGGTGATATTATGTAACATTAAGCCCGTACCATCAGATGGTGACATTATGTAGCAGTAAGCCCGTACCATCAGATGGTAATATTATGTAGCAGTAAGTCCTTACCATCAGATGGTGATATTATGTAACAGTAAGCCTGTACCATCAGATGGTGATATTATGTAGCAGTAAGCCCGTACCATCAGATGGTGATATTATGTAGCAGTAAGCATGTACCATCACATGGTGATATTATGTAGCAGCAAACCCGTACCATCAGATGGTAATATTATGTAGCAGTAAGCCCGTACCATCAGATGGTGATATTATGTAGCAGAAAACCGATACCATCAGATGGTAATATTATGTAGCAGAAAGCCGATACCGTCAGATGGTGATATTATGTAGCATTAAGCCCGTACCATCAGATGGTGATATTATGTAGCAGAAAGCCGATACCGTCAGTTGGTGATATTATGTAGCATTAAGCCCGTACCATCAGATGGTGATATTATGTAGCAGTAAGCCCGTACCATCAGATGGTGATATTATATAGCAGTAATCCCGTACTATCAGATGGTAATATAATGTAGCAGTGAAATTATGTAGCAGTAAGTCCATATAATCAGAGGGTGATATTATGTAGCAGTAAGCCCGTACCATCAGATGGTAATATTATGTAGCAGTAAGTCCATACCATCAGATGGTGATATTATGTAACAGTAAGCCCGTACCATCAGATAGTGATATTATGTAGCAGTAAGCCCATACCATCACATGGTGATATTATGTAACAGTAAGCCCGAACCATCAGATGGTGATATTATGTAGCAGTAAGCCCGAACCATCAGATGGTGAGATTATGTAGCAGAAAGCCCTTACCATCAGATGGTAATATTATGTAGCAGTAAGCCCGTACCATCAGATGGTGATATTATGTAGCAGTAAGCATGTACCATCACATGGTGATATTATGTAGCATTATGTAGTAGTAAGCCCGTACCATCAGATGGTGATATTATGTAGCAGTAAGCCCATACCATCAGATGGTGATATTATGTAACAGTAAGCCCGTACCATCAGATGGTGATATTATGTAGCAGTAAGCCCGAACCATCAGATGGTGACATTATGTAGCAGTAAGCCCGTACCATCAGATGGTAATATTATGTAGCAGTAAGTCCATACCATCAGATGGTGATATTATGTAACAGTAAGCCCGTACCATCAGATGGTAATATTATGTAGCAGTAAGTCCATACCATCAGATGGTGATATTATGTAACAGTAAGCCCGTACCATCAGATGGTGATATTATGTAGCAGTAAGCCCATACCATCACATGGTGATATTATGTAGCATTATGTAGTAGTAAGCCAGTACCATCAGATGGTGATATTATGTAGCAGTAAGCCTGTACCATCACATGGTGATATTATGTAGCATTATGTAGTAGTAAGCCCGTACCATCAGATGGTGATATTATGCAGCAGTAAGCCCGTACCATCAGATGGTGATATTATGTAGCAGTAAACCCGTTCCATCAGATGGTAGTATTATGTAGCAGTAAGCCCATACCCTCAGAAGGAGATATTATGTAGCAGTAAACCCGTTCTATCAGATGGTAGTATTATGTAGCAGTAAGCCCGTACCCTCAGATGGTGATATTATGTAGCAGTAAGCCCGTACCATCAGATGGAGATATTATGTAGCAGTAATCCCGTACCCTCAGATGGTGATATTATGTAGCAGTAAGCATGAACCAAAATATGGTGATATTATGTAGCACTAAGCCCGTACCATCAGATGGTGATATTATGTAGCAGTAAGCATGAACCAAAAGATGGTGATATTATGTAGCACTAAGCCCGTACCATCAGATGGTAATATTATGTAGTAGTAAGCCCGTACCATCAGATGGTAATATTATGTAGCACTAAGCCCGTACCATCAGATGGTGATATTATGTAGCAGTAAGCCTGTACCATCAGATGGTGATATTAATTAGTAGCAAGCCAGAACCATCAGATGGTGATATTATGTAGCAGTAAGCCCGTGCCATCAGATGGTAATATTATGTAGCAGTAAGTCCGTACCATCAGATGGTGATATTATGTAGCAGTAAGCCCGTACCATCAGATGGTGACATTATGTAGCAGTAAGCCCGTACCATCAGATGGTAATATTATGTAGCAGTAAGTCCATACCATCAGATGGTGATATTATGTAACAGTAAGCCCGTACCATCAGATGGTGATATTATGTAGCAGTAAGCCCATACCATCACATGGTGATATTATGTAGCATTATGTAGTAGTAAGCCAGTACCCTCAGATGGTGATATTATGTAGCAGTAAGCCTGTACCATCAGATGGTGATATTATGTAGCAGTAAGCCCATACCATCAGATGGTGATATTATGTAGCAGTAAGCCCGTACCATCAGATGGTGACATTATGTAGCAGTAAGCCCGTACCATCAGATGGTAATATTATGTAGCAGTAAGTCCATACCATCAGATGGTGATATTATGTAACAGTAAGCCCGTCCAATCAGATGGTGATATTATGTAGCAGTAAGCCCGAACCATCAGATGGTGACATTATGTAGCAGTAAGCCCGTACCATCAGATGGTAATATTATGTAGCAGTAAGTCCATACCATCAGATGGTGATATTATGTAACAGTAAGCCCGTACCATCAAATGGTAATATTATGTAGCAGTAAGCCCATACCATCACATGGTGATATTATGTAGCATTATGTAGTAGTAAGCCCGTACCATCAGATGGAGATATTATGTAGCAGTAAGCACATACCATCACATGTTGATATTATGTAGCATTATGTAGTAGTAAGCCAGTACCATCAGATGGTGATATTATGTAGCAGTAAGCCTGTACCATCACATGGTGATATTATGTAGCATTATGTAGTAGTAAGCCCGTACCATCAGATGGTGATATTATGCAGTAGTAAGCCCGTACCATCAGATGGTGATATTATGTAGCAGTAAACCCGTTCCATCAGATGGTAGTATTATGTAGCAGTAAGCCCATACCCTCAGAAGGAGATATTATGTAGCAGTAAACCCGTTCTATCAGATGGTAGTATTATGTAGCAGTAAGTCCGTACCCTCAGATGGTGATATTATGTAGCAGTAAACCCGTTCCATCAGATGGTAGTATTATGTAGCAGTAAGCCCGTACCATCAGATGGAGATATTATGTAGCAGTAATCCCGTACCCTCAGATGGTGATATTATGTAGCAGTAAGCATGAACCAAAAGATGGTGATATTATGTAGCACTAAGCCCGTACCATCAGATGGTGATATTATGTAGCAGTAAGCATGAACCAAAAGATGGTGATATTATGTAGCACTAAGCCCGTACCATCAGATGGTAATATTATGTAGCAGTAAGCCCACACCATCAGATGGTGATATTATGTAGCAGTAAGCCCGTACCATCAGATGGTGATATTATGTAGCAGTAAGCCCGTACTATTTGATGGTGATATCATGTAGCAGTAAGAATGTACCAATAGATGGTGATATTATGTAGCAGTAAGCCCATACCCTCAAATGGTAATATTATGTAGCAGTAAGCCCATACCATGAGATGGTGATATTGTGTAGCAGTAAGCCCGTACCCTCAGATGGTGATATTATGTAGCAATAAGCCCATACCATCAGATGGTGATATTATGTAGCAGTAAGCCCGTACCATCAGATGGTGATATTATGTAGCAGTAAGCCCATACCATCAGATGGTGAAATTATGTAGCAGTAAGCCCATACCATCAGATGGTAATATTATGTAGCAGTAAGCCCGTACCTTCAGATGGTAATATTATGTAGTAGTAAGCCCTTACCATCAGATGGTGATATTATGTAGTAGCAAGCCAGTACCATCAGATGGTGATATTATGTAGCAGTAAGCCCGTGCCATCAGATGGTAGTATTATGTAGCAGTAAGCCCGTACCATCAGATGGCAACATTATGTAGCAGTAAGCCCGTACCATCAGATGGTGACATTATGTAGCTGTAAGCCCGTACCATCAGATGGTAATATTATGTAGCAGTAAGTCCATACCATCAGATGGTTATATTATGTAACAGTAAGCCTGTACCATCAGATGGTGATATTATGTAGCAGTAAGCCCGAACCATCAGATGGTGACATTATGTAGCAGTAAGCCTGTACCATCAGATGGTAATATTATGTAGCAGTAAGTCCATACCATCAGATGGTGATATTATGTAACAGTAAGCCCGTACCATCAGATGGTGATATTATGTAGCAGTAAGCCCATACCATCACATGGTGATATTATGTAGCATTATGTAGTAGGAAGCCCGTACCATCAGATGGAGATATTATGTAGCAGTAAGCCCATACCATCAGATGGTGATATTATGTAACAGTAAGCCCATACCATCACATGGTGATATTATGTAGCATTATGTAGTAGTAAGCCAGTACCATCAGATGGTGATATTATGTAACAGTAAGCCCATACCATCAGATGGTGATATTATGTAGCATTATGTAGTAGTAAGCCAGTACCATCAGATGGTGATATTATGTAACAGTAAGCCCGTACCATCAGATGGTGATATTATGTAGCATTATGTAGTAGTAAGCCCGCACCATCAGATGGTGATATTATGTAGCAGTAAGCCCATACCATCAGATGGTGATATTATGTAACAGTAAGCCCGTACCATCAGATGGTGATATTATGTAGCAGTAAGCCCGTACCATCAGATGGTGATATTATGTAGCAGTAAGCCCGTACCATCAGAAGGTAATATTAAGTAGCAGTAAGTCCATACCATCAGATGGTGATATTATGTAACAGTAAGCCCGTACCATCAGATGGTGATATTGTGTAGCAGTAAGCCCATACCATCACATGGTGATATTATGTAGCATTATGTAGTAGTAAGCCAGTACCATCAGATGGTGATATTATGTAGCAGTAAGCCTGTACCATCAGATGGTGATATTATGTAGCAGTAAGCACATACCATCAAATGGTAATATTATGTAGCAGTAAGCCCATACCATCAGATGGTGATATTATGTAGCAGTAAGCCCATACCATCAGATGGTGATATTATGTAGCAGTAAGCATGTACCATCAGATGGTGATATTATGTAGCAGTAAGCCCATACCATCAGATGGTGATATTATGTAACAGTAAGCCCGTACAATCAGATGGTGATATTATGTAGCAGTAAGCCCGTACCATCAGATGGTGACATTATGTTGCAGTAAGCCCGTACCATCAGATGGTGACATTATGTTGTAGTAAGCCCATACCATCAGATGGTGATATTATGTAGCAGTAAGCCTGTACCATCAGATGGTAATATTATGTAGCAGTAAGTCCATACCATCAGATGGTGATATTATGTAACAGTAAGCCCGTACCATCAGATGGTGATATTATGTAGCAGTAAGCCCATACCATCACATGGTGATATTATGTAGCAGTAAGCCAGAGCCATCAGATGGTGATATTATGTAACAGTAAGCCCATACCATCAGATGGTGATATTATGTAGCAGTAAGCCCGTACCATCAGATGGTGACATTATGTAGCAGTAAGCCCGTACCATCAGATGGTAATATTAAGTAGCAGTAAGTCCATACCATCAGATGGTGATATTATGTAACTGTAAGCCCGTACCATCAGATGGTGATATTATGTAGCAGTAAGCCCATACTATCACATGGTGATATTATGTAGCATTATGTAGTAGTAAGCCAGTACCATCAGATGGTGATATTATATAGCAGTATGCCTGTACCCTCAGATGGTGATATTATGTAGCAGTAAGCCCATACCATCAGATGGTGATATTATGTAGCAGTACGCCCGTACCATCAGATGGTGACATTATGTAGTAGTAAGCCCGTACCATCAGATGGTAATATTATGTAGCAGTAAGTCCATACCATCAGATGGTGCTATTATGTAACAGTAAGCCCGTATCATCAGATGGTGATATTATGTAGCAGTAAGCCCGAACCATCAGATGCTGACATTATGTAGCAGTAAGCCCTTACCATCAGATGGTGATATTATGTAACAGTAAGCCAGTACCATCACATGGTGATATTATGTAGCATTATGTAGTATTAAGCCCGTACCATCAGATGGAGATATTATGTAGCAGTAAGCCCATACCATCAGATGGTGATATTATGTAACAGTAAGCCCATACCATCAGATGGTGATATTATGTAGCAGTAAGCCCGTACCATCAGATGGTGACATTATGTAGCAGTAAGCCCGTATCATCAGATGGTAATATTATGTAGCAGTACGTCCATACCATCAGATGGTGATATTATGTAGCAGTAAGCCCATACCATCACATGGTGATATTAAGTAGCATTATGTAGTAGTAAGCCAGTACCATCAGATGGTGATATTATGTAGCAGTAAGTCCATACCATCAGGTGGTGATATTATGTAACATTAAGCCCGTACCATCAGATGGTAATATTATGTAGCAGTAAGTCTTTACCATCAGATGGTGATATTATGTAACAGTAAGCCCGTACCATCAGATGGTGATATTATGTAGCAGTAAGCCCGTACCATCAGATGGTGATATTATGTAGCAGTAAGCCTGTACCATCACATGGTGATATTATGTAGCAGCAAACCCGTACCATCAGATGGTAATATTATGTAGCAGTAAGCCCGTACCATCAGATGGTGATATTATGTAGCAGAACGCCGATAAAATCAGATGGTAATATTATGTAGCAGTAAGCCCATACCGTCAGATGGTGATATTATGTAGCATTAAACCCGTACCATCAGATGGTGATATTATGTAGCAGTAAGCCCGTACCATCAGATGGTGATATTATATAGCAGTAATCCCGTACTATCAGATGGTAATATAATGTAGCAGTGAAATTATGTAGCAGTAAGTCCATATAATCAGAGGGTGATATTATGTAGCAGTAAGCCCGTACCTTCAGATGGTAATATTATGTAGCAGTAAGTCCATACCATCAGATGGTGATATTATGTAACAGTAAGCCCGTACCATCAGATAGTGATATTATGTAGCAGTAAGCCCATACCATCACATGGTGATATTATGTAACAGTAAGCCCGAACCATCATATGGTGATATTATGTAGCAGTAAGCCCGAACCATCAGATGGTGACATTATGTAGCAGTAAGCCTGTACCATCACATGGTGATATTATGTAGCATTATGTAGTAGTAAGCCAGTACCATCAGATGGTGATATTATGTAGCAGTAAGACTGTACCATCACATGGTGATATTATGTAGCATTATGTAGTAGTAAGCCCATACCATCAGATGTTGATATTATGTAGCAGTAAGCCCATACTATCAGATGGTGATATTATGTAACAGTAAGCCCGTACCATCAGATGGTGATATTATGTAGCATTAAGCCCGAACCATCAGATGGTGATATTATGTAGCAGTGAGCCTGTACCATCACATGGTGATATTATGTAGCATTATGTAGTAGTAAGCCAGTACCATCAGATGGTGATATTATGTAGCAGTAAGACTGTACCATCACATGGTGATATTATGTAGCATTATGTAGTAGTAAGCCCGTACCATCAGATGGTGATATTATGTAGCAGTAAGCCCATACCATCAGATGGTGATATTATGTAACAGTAAGCCAGTACCATCAGATGGTGATATTATGTAGCAGTAAGCCTGTACCATCAGATGGTGATATTATGTAGCAGTAAGCCCATACCATCAGATGGTGATATTATGTAGCCGTAAGCCCGTACCATCAGATGGTGACATTATGTAGCCGTAAGCCCGTACCATCAGATGGTAACATTATGTAGCAGTAAGTCCATACCATCAGATGGTGATATTATGTAACAGTAAGCCCGTACCATCAGATGGTAACATTATGTAGCAGTAAGTCCATACCATCAGATGGTGATATTATGTAACAGTAAGCCAGTACCATCAGATGGTGATATTATGTAGCAGTAAGCCTGTACAATCAGATGGTGATATTATGTAGCAGTAAGCCCATACCATCAGATGGTGATATTATGTAGCAGAAAGCCGATACCATCAGATGGTAATATTATGTAGCAGTGAGCCTGTACCATCACATGGTGATATTATGTAGCATTATGTAGTAGTAAGCCAGTACCATCAGATGGTGATATTATGTAGCAGTAAGCCCATACCATCAGATGGTGATATTATGTAACAGTAAGCCAGTACCATCAGATGGTGATATTATGTAGCAGTAAGCCTGTACCATCAGATGGTGATATTATGTAGCAGTAAGCCCATACCATCAGATGGTGATATTATGTAGCCGTAAGCCCGTACCATCAGATGGTGACATTATGTAGCCGTAAGCCCGTACCATCAGATGGTAACATTATGTAGCAGTAAGTCCATACCATCAGATGGTGATATTATGTAACAGTAAGCCCGTACCATCAGATGGTAATATTATGTAGCAGTAAGTCCATACCATCAGATGGTGATATTATGTAACAGTAAGCCAGTACCATCAGATGGTGATATTATGTAGCAGTAAGCCTGTACAATCAGATGGTGTTATTATGTAGCAGTAAGCCCATACCATCAGATGGTGATATTATGTAGCAGAAAGCCGATACCATCAGATGGTAATATTATGTAGCATTAAGCCCGTACCATCAGATGGTGATATTATGTAGCAGTAATCCGTACTATCAGATGGTAATATAATGTAGCAGTGAAATTATGTAGCAGTAAGTCCATATAATCAGAGGGTGATATTATATAGCAGTAAGCCCGTACCATCACATGGTAATATTATGTAGCAGTAAGTCCATACCATCAGATGGTGATATTATGTAACAGTAAGCCTGTCCCATCACATGGTGATATTATGTAGCTCTATGTAGTAGTAAGCCCGTACCATCAGATGGTGACTTATGTAGCAGTAAGCCCGTACCATCAGATGGTAATATTATGTAGCAGTAAGTCCATACCATCAGATGGTGATATTATGTAGCATTATGTAGTAGTAAGCCAGTACCATCAGATGGTGATATTATGTAGCAGTAAGCCTGTCCCATCACATGGTGATATTATGTAGCTCTATGTAGTAGTAAGCCCGTACCATCAGATGGTGACTTATGTAGCAGTAAGCCCGTACCATCAGATGGTAATATTATGTAGCAGTAAGTCCATACCATCAGATGGTGATATTATGTAACAGTAAGCCCGTACCATCAGATGGTGATATTATGTAGCAGTAAGCCCATACCATCAGATGGTGACTTATGTAGCAGTAAGCCCGTACCATCAGATGGTAATATTATGTAGCAGTAAGTCCATACCATCAGATGGTGATATTATGTAACAGTAAGCCCGTACCATCAGATGGTGATATTATGTAGCAGTAAGCCCATACCATCACATGGTGATATTATGTAGCATTATGTAGTAGTAAGCCAGTACCATCAGATGGTGATATTATGTAGCAGTAAGCCTGTACAATCAGATGGTGATATTATGTAGCAGTAAGCCCATACCATCAGATGGTGATATTATGTAGCAGAAAGCCGATACCATCAGATGGTAATATTATGTAGCAGTGAGCCTGTACCATCACATGGTGATATTATGTAGCATTATGTAGTAGTAAGCCAGTACCATCAGATGGTGATATTATGTAGCAGTAAGCCCATACCATCAGATGGTGATATTATGTAACAGTAAGCCAGTACCATCAGATGGTGATATTATGTAGCAGTAAGCCTGTACCATCAGATGGTGATATTATGTAGCCGTAAGCCCGTACCATCAGATGGTGACATTATGTAGCCGTAAGCCCGTACCATCAGATGGTAACATTATGTAGCAGTAAGTCCATACCATCAGATGGTGATATTATGTAACAGTAAGCCCGTACCATCAGATGGTAACATTATGTAGCAGTAAGTCCATACCATCAGATGGTGATATTATGTAACAGTAAGCCAGTACCATCAGATGGTGATATTATGTAGCAGTAAGCCTGTACAATCAGATGGTGTTATTATGTAGCAGTAAGCCCATACCATCAGATGGTGATATTATGTAGCAGAAAGCCGATACCATCAGATGGTAATATTATGTAGCATTAAGCCCGTGCCATCAGATGGTGATATTATGTAGCAGTAATCCGTACTATCAGATGGTAATATAATGTAGCAGTGAAATTATGTAGCAGTAAGTCCATATAATCAGAGGGTGATATTATATAGCAGTAAGCCCGTACCATCACATGGTAATATTATGTAGCAGTAAGTCCATACCATCAGATGGTGATATTATGTAACAGTAAGCCCGTACCATCACATGGTGATATTATGTAGCATTATGTAGTAGTAAGCCAGTACCATCAGATGGTGATATTATGTAGCAGTAAGCCTGTCCCATCACATGGTGATATTATGTAGCTCTATGTAGTAGTAAGCCCGTACCATCAGATGGTGACTTATGTAGCAGTAAGCCCGTACCATCAGATGGTAATATTATGTAGCAGTAAGTCCATACCATCAGATGGTGATATTATGTAACAGTAAGCCCGTACCATCAGATGGTGATATTATGTAGCAGTAAGCCCATACCATCAGATGGTGACTTATGTAGCAGTAAGCCCGTACCATCAGATGGTAATATTATGTAGCAGTAAGTCCATACCATCAGATGGTGATATTATGTAACAGTAAGCCCGTACCATCAGATGGTGATATTATGTAGCAGTAAGCCCATACCATCACATGGTGATATTATGTAGCATTATGTAGTAGTAAGCCAGTACCATCAGATGGTGATATTATGTAGCAGTAAGCCCATACCATCAGATGGTAATATTATGTAGCAGTAAGCCCATACCATCAGATGGTGAAATTATGTAACAGTAAGCCCGAACCATCAGATGGTGATATTATGTAGCAGTAAGCCCATACCATCACATGGTGATATTATGTAACAGTAAGCCCGAACCATCAGATGGTGATATTATGTAGCAGTAAGCCCATACCATCACATGGTGATATTATGTAACAGTAAGCCTGTACCATCACATGGTGATATTATGTAGCATTATGTAGTAGTAAGCCCATACCATCAGATGTTGATATTATGTAGCAGTAAGCCCATACTATCAGATGGTGATATTATGTAACAGTAAGCCCGTACCATCAGATGGTGATATTATGTAGCATTAAGCCCGAACCATCAGATGGTGATATTATGTAGCAGTGAGCCTGTACCATCACATGGTGATATTATGTAGCATTATGTAGTAGTAAGCCAGTACCATCAGATGGTGATATTATGTAGCAGTAAGACTGTACCATCACATGGTGATATTATGTAGCATTATGTAGTAGTAAGCCCGTACCATCAGATGGTGATATTATGTAGCAGTAAGCCCATACCATCAGATGGTGATATTATGTAACAGTAAGCCAGTACCATCAGATGGTGATATTATGTAGCAGTAAGCCTGTACCATCAGATGGTGATATTATGTAGCAGTAAGCCCATACCATCAGATGGTGATATTATGTAGCCGTAAGCCCGTACCATCAGATGGTGACATTATGTAGCCGTAAGCCCGTACCATCAGATGGTAACATTATGTAGCAGTAAGTCCATACCATCAGATGGTGATATTATGTAACAGTAAGCCCGTACCATCAGATGGTAACATTATGTAGCAGTAAGTCCATACCATCAGATGGTGATATTATGTAACAGTAAGCCAGTACCATCAGATGGTGATATTATGTAGCAGTAAGCCTGTACAATCAGATGGTGATATTATGTAGCAGTAAGCCCATACCATCAGATGGTGATATTATGTAGCAGAAAGCCGATACCATCAGATGGTAATATTATGTAGCAGTGAGCCTGTACCATCACATGGTGATATTATGTAGCATTATGTAGTAGTAAGCCAGTACCATCAGATGGTGATATTATGTAGCAGTAAGCCCATACCATCAGATGGTGATATTATGTAACAGTAAGCCAGTACCATCAGATGGTGATATTATGTAGCAGTAAGCCTGTACCATCAGATGGTGATATTATGTAGCAGTAAGCCCATACCATCAGATGGTGATATTATGTAGCCGTAAGCCCGTACCATCAGATGGTGACATTATGTAGCCGTAAGCCCGTACCATCAGATGGTAACATTATGTAGCAGTAAGTCCATACCATCAGATGGTGATATTATGTAACAGTAAGCCCGTACCATCAGATGGTAACATTATGTAGCAGTAAGTCCATACCATCAGATGGTGATATTATGTAACAGTAAGCCAGTACCATCAGATGGTGATATTATGTAGCAGTAAGCCTGTACAATCAGATGGTGTTATTATGTAGCAGTAAGCCCATACCATCAGATGGTGATATTATGTAGCAGAAAGCCGATACCATCAGATGGTAATATTATGTAGCATTAAGCCCGTACCATCAGATGGTGATATTATGTAGCAGTAATCCGTACTATCAGATGGTAATATAATGTAGCAGTGAAATTATGTAGCAGTAAGTCCATATAATCAGAGGGTGATATTATATAGCAGTAAGCCCGTACCATCACATGGTAATATTATGTAGCAGTAAGTCCATACCATCAGATGGTGATATTATGTAACAGTAAGCCCGTACCATCACATGGTGATATTATGTAGCATTATGTAGTAGTAAGCCAGTACCATCAGATGGTGATATTATGTAGCAGTAAGCCTGTCCCATCACATGGTGATATTATGTAGCTCTATGTAGTAGTAAGCCCGTACCATCAGATGGTGACTTATGTAGCAGTAAGCCCGTACCATCAGATGGTAATATTATGTAGCAGTAAGTCCATACCATCAGATGGTGATATTATGTAACAGTAAGCCCGTACCATCAGATGGTGATATTATGTAGCAGTAAGCCCATACCATCAGATGGTGACTTATGTAGCAGTAAGCCCGTACCATCAGATGGTAATATTATGTAGCAGTAAGTCCATACCATCAGATGGTGATATTATGTAACAGTAAGCCCGTACCCTCAAATGGTGATATTATGTAGCAGTAAGCCCATACCATCACATGGTGATATTATGTAGCATTATGTAGTAGTAAGCCAGTACCATCAGATGGTGATATTATGTAGCAGTAAGCCCATACCATCAGATGGTAATATTATGTAGCAGTAAGCCCATACCATCAGATGGTGAAATTATGTAGCAGTAAGCCTGTACCATCAGATGGTGATATTATGTTGCAGTAAGCCTGTACCATCAGATGGTAATATTATGTAGCAGTAAGCCCATACCATCAGATGGTAATATTATGTAGCAGTAAGCCCATTCCATGAGATGGTGATATTGTGTAGCAGTAAGCCCGTACCATCAGATGGTGACATTATGTTGCAGTAAGCCCGTACCATCAGATGGTAATATTATGTAGCAGTAAGTCCATACCATCAGATGGTGATATTATGTAACAGTAAGCCCGTACCATCAGATGGTGATATTATGTAGCAGTAAGCCCATACCATCACATGGTGATATTATGTAGCAGTAAGCCAGTAGCATGAGGTGGTGATATTATGTAACAGTAAGCCCATACCATCAGATGGTGATATTATGTAGCAGT
Source organism: Taudactylus pleione (assembly GCA_031769625.1). Lineage (NCBI taxonomy): Eukaryota > Metazoa > Chordata > Amphibia > Anura > Myobatrachidae > Taudactylus > Taudactylus pleione. Next base: position 1,517,045 of record JAUIMM010000181.1, read on the forward strand.
AAGCCCGTACCATGAGATGGTGACATTATGTAGCAGTAAGCCCGTACCATCAGATGGTAATATTATGTAGCAGTAAGCCCATACCATCACATGGTGATATTATGTAGCATTATGTAGTAGTAAGCCAGTACCATCAGATGGTGATATTATGTAGCAGTAAGCCCATACCATCAGATGGTGATATTATGTAGCAGTACGCCCGTACCATCAGATGGTGACATTATGTAGCATTATGTAGTAGTAAGCCAGTACCATCAGACGGTGATATTATGTAGCAGTAAGCCCATACCATCAGATGGTGATATTATGTAGCAGTACGCCCGTACCATCAGATGGTGACATTATGTAGCATTATGTAGTAGTAAGCCAGTACCATCAGATGGTGATATTATGTAGCAGTAAGCCTGTACCATCAGACGGTGATATTATGTAGCAGTAAGCCCATACCATCAGATGGTGATATTATGTAGCAGTAAGCCCGAACCATCAGATGTTGACATTATGTAGCAGTAAGCCCTTACCATCAGATGGTAATATTATGTAGCAGTAAGTCCATACCATCAGATGGTGACATTATGTAGCAGTAAGCGCATACCATCAGATGGTAATATTATGTAGCAGTAAGCACATACCATCACATGGTGATATTATGTAGCATTATGTAGTAGTAAGCCCGTACCATCAGATGGAGATATTATGTAGCAGTAAGCCCATACCATCACATGGTGATATTATGTAGCATTATGTAGTAGTAAGCCAGTACCATCAGATGGTGATATTATGTAGCAGTAAGCCTGTACCATCAGACGGTGATATTATGTAGCAGTAAGCCCATACCATCAGATGGTGATATTATGTAGCAGTACGCCCGTACCATCAGATGGTGACATTATGTAGCATTATGTATTAGTAAGCCAGTACCATCAGATGGTGATATTATGTAGTAGTAAGCCAGTACCATCAGACGGTGATATTATGTAGCAGTAAGCCCATACCATCAGATGGTGATATTATGTAGCAGTAAGCCCGAACCATCAGATGGTGACATTAAGTAGCAGTAAGCCCTTACCATCAGATGGTAATATTATGTAGCAGTAAGTCCATACCATCAGATGGTGATATTATGTAACAGTAAGCCCGTACCATCAGATGGTGATATTATGTAGCAGTAAGCCCATACCATCACATGGTGATATTATGTAGCATTATGTAGTAGTAAGCCCGTACCATCAGATGGAGATATTATGTAGTAGTAAGCCCGTACCATCACATGGTGATATTATGTAGCATTATGTAGCAGTAAGCCCGTACCATCAGATGGTGACATTATGTAGCAGTAAGCCCGTACCATCAGATGGTGACATTATGTAGCAGTAAGCCCGTACCATCAGATGGTAATATTATGTAACAGTAAGCCCATACCATCAGATGGTGACATTATGAAGCAGTAAGCCCATACCATCAGATGGTGATATTATGTAGCAGTAAGCCAATACCCTCAGATGGTGATATTATGTAGCAGTAAGCCCTTACCATCAGATGGTGATATTATGTAACAGTAAGCCGGTACCATCAGATGGTGATATTATGTAGCAGTAAGCCCATACCATCACATGGTGATATTAAGTAGCATTATGTAGTAGTAAGCCAGTACCATCAGATGGTGATATTATGTAGCAGTAAGCCTGTACCATCAGATGGTGATATTATGTAGCAGTAAGCCCATACCATCAGATGGTGATATTATGTAACAGTAAGCCCGTACCATCAGATGGTGATATTATGTAGCCGTAAGCCCGTACCATCAGATGGTGACATTATGTAGCCGTAAGCCCGTACCATCAGATGGTAACATTATGTAGCAGTAAGTCCATACCATCAGATGGTGATATTATGTAACAGTAAGCCCGTACCATCAGATGGTGACATTATGTAGCAGTAAGCCCATACCATCAGATGGTAATATTATGTAGCAGTAAGTCCATACCATCAGATGGTGATATTATGTAACAGTAAGCCCGTACCATCAGATGGTGATATTATGTAGCAGTAAGACGTACCATCAGATGGTGACATTATGTAGCAGTAAGCCCGTACCATCAGATGGTAATATTATGTAGCAGTAAGTCCTTACCATCAGATGGTGATATTATGTAACAGTAAGCCCATACCATCAGATGGTGATATTATGTAGCAGTAAGCCCATACCATCACATGGTGATATTATGTAGCATTATGTAGTAGTAAGCCAGTACCATCAGATGGTGATATTATGTAGCAGTAAGCCTGTACAATCAGATGGTGATATTATGTAGCAGTAAGCCCATACCATCAGATGGTAATATTATGTAGCAGTAAGCCCGTACCATCAGATGGTGATATTATGTAGCAGAAAGCCGATACCATCAGATGGTAATATTATGTAGCAGTAAGCCCATACCGTCAGATGGTGATATTATGTAGCATTAAGCCCGTACCATCAGATGGTGATATTATGTAGCAGTAATCCCGTACTATCAGACGGTAATATAATGTAGCAGTGAAATTATGTAGCAGTAAGTCCATATAATCAGAGGGTGATATTATGTAGCAGTAAGCCTGTACCATCAGATGGTAATATTATGTAGCAGTAAGCCCGTACCATCAGATGGTGATATTATGTAGCAGTAAGCCCGCACCATCAGATGGTGACATTATGTAGCAGTAAGCCCGTACCATCAGATGGCGACATTATATAGCAGTAAGCCCATACCATCAGATGGTGATATAATGTAGCAGAAAGCCCGTACCATCAGAAGGTGACATTATGTAGCAGTAAGCCCGTACCATCAGATGGTAATATTATATAGCAGTAAGCCCGTACCATCAGATGGTGATATAATGTAGCAGAAAGCCCGTACCATCAGATGATAATATTATGTAGCAGTAAGCCCATACCATCAGATGATAATATTATGTAGCAGTAAGCCCATACCATCAGATGGTAATATTATGTAGCAGTAAGCCCGTACCATCAGATGGTAATATTATGAAGCATTATGTAGTAGTAAGCCCTTACCAACAGATGGTGATATTATGTAGCATTATGTAGTAGTACGCCCATACCACCAGATGGTAATATTATGCAGCAGTAAGCCCATACCATGAGATGGTAATATTATGTAGCAGTAAGTCCATACCATCACATGGTGATATTATGTAGCAGTAAGCCCATACCATCAGATGGTAATATTATGTAGCAGTAAGCCTGTACCATCAGATGGTGATATTATGTAGCAGTAAGCCCATACCATGAGATGGTAATATTATGTAGCAGTATGCAAATAGCATCAGATGGTGATATTATGTAGCAGTAAGTCTGTACCATCAGATGGTGATATTATGTAGCAGTAAGCCCATACCATCAGTTGGTGATATTATGTAGCAGTAAGCCCATACCATCAGATGGTAATATTATGTAGCAGTAATTCCATACCATCAGATGGTGATATTATGTAACAGTAAGCCCGTACCATCAGATGGTGATATTATGTAGCAGTAAGCCCATACCATCACATGGTAATATTATGTAGCAGTTAGCCCATACCATCAGATGGTAATATTATGTAGCAGTAAGCCCGTACCATCAGTTTGTATTTTTATTTGGCAGTAAGCCCATACCCTCAGATGGTGATATTATGTAGTAGTAAGCCCGTACCCTCAGATGGTGATATTATGTAGCAGTAAGCCCGTACCATCAGATGGTAATATTATGTAGCAGTAAGCCCGTACCATCAGATGGTGATATTATGTAGCAGTAAGCCCGTACCCTCAGACGGTGATTTTATGTAGTAGTAAGCCCGTACCATCAGATGGTGATACTATGTAGCAGTAAGCCAATACCCTCAGATGGTGATATTATGTAGCAGTAAGCCCGTACCATCAGATGGTGATATTATGTAGCAGTAAGCCCGTACCATCAGATGGTAATATTATGTAGCAGTTAGCCCGTACCATCAGATGGTGATATTATGTAGCAGTTAGCCCGTACCATCTGTTTGTAATATTATGTAGCAGTAAGCCCATGCCATCAGATGGTAATATTATGTAGCAGTAAGCCCATACCATCAGATGGTAATATTATTAAGTATCAGTAAGCCCGTACCATCAGATGGTGATATTATATAGCAGTAAGCCTGTACCATCAAATGGTGATTTTATGTAGCAGTAAGCCCGTACCATCAGATGGTAAAATTATGTAGCAGTAAGCTCGTACCATCAGATGGTGATATTATGTAGCTGTAAGCACGTACCATCAGATGGTGATATTATGTAGCAGTAAGCCTGTACCATCAGATGGTGATATTATGTAGCAGTAAGCCCGTACCATCAGATGGTGATATGATGAAGCAGTAAGCCGGTACCATCAGATGGTTTTTTATGTAGCAGTAAGCCCATACCATCAGATGGTAATATTATGTAGCAGTAAGCATGTACCATCAGATGGTGATATTATGTAGCAGTAAGCCCATACCATGAGATGGTATTATTATGTAGCAGTAAGCCCATAGCATCAGATGGTGATATTATGTAGCAGTAAGTCTGTACCATCAGATGGTGATATTATGTAGCAGTAAGCCCGTACCATTAGATGGTAATATTATGTAGCAGTAATTCCATACCATCAGATGGTGATATTATGTAACAGTAAGCCCGTACCATCAGATGGTGATATTATGTAGCAGTTAGCCCATACCATCAGATGGTAATATTATGTAGCAGTAAGCCCATACCATCAGTTTGTATTTTTATTTGGCAGTAAGCCCATACCATCAGATGGTAATATTATGTAGCAGTAAGCCCGTACCATCAGATGGTGATATTATGTAGCAGTAAGCCCATACCATCAGATGGTGATATTATGTAGCAGTAAGCCCGTACCATCAGATGGTGATATTATGTAGCAGTAAGCCCGTACCATCAGATGGTGATATTATGTAGCAGTAAGCCCGTACCATCAGATGGTGATATTATGTAGCAGTAAGCCCGTACCCTCAGACGGTGATTTTATGTAGCAGTAAGCCCATACCATCAGATGGTGATACTATGTAGAAGTAAGCCAATACCCTCAGATGGTGATATTATGTAGCAGTAAGCCCGTACCATCAGATGGTGATATTATATAGCATTATGTAGTAGTGAGCCCATACCCTCAGATGGTGATATTATGTAGTAGTAAGCCCGTACCCTCAGATGGTGATATTATGTAGCAGTAAGCCCGTACCATCAGATGGTAATATTATGTAGCAGTAAGCCCGTACCATCAGATGGTGATATTATGTAGCAGTAAGCCCGTACCCTCAGATGGTGATTTTATGTAGCAGTAAGCCCGTACCATCAGATGGTGATATTATGTAGCAGTAAGCCAATACCCTCAGATGGTGATATTATGTAGCAGTAAGCCCGTACCATCAGATGGTGATATTATGTAGCAGTAAGCCCGTACCATCAGATGGTAATATTATGTAGCAGTTAGCCCGTACCATCAGATGGTGATATTATGTAGCAGTTAGCCCGTACCATCAGTTTGTAATATTATGTAGCAGTAAGCCCATGCCATCAGATGGTAATATTATGTAGCAGTAAGCCCATACCATCAGATGGTAATATTATTAAGTATCAGTAAGCCCGTACCATCAGATGGTGATATTATATAGCAGTAAGCCTGTACCATCAAATGGTGATTTTATGTAGCAGTAAGCCCATACCATCAGATGGTAAAATTATGTAGCAGTAAGCTCGTACCATCAGATGGTGATATTATGTAGCTGTAAGCACGTACCATCAGATGGTGATATTATGTAGCAGTAAGCCAGTACCATCAGATGGTGATATTATGTAGCAGTAAGCCCGTACCATCAGATGGTGATATGATGAAGCAGTAAGCCCGTACCATCAGATGGTTTTTTTATGTAGCAGTAAGCCCGTACCTTCAGATGGTGATATTATGTAGCAGTAAGCCCGTACCCTCAGATGGTGATATTATGTAGCAGTAAGCCCATACTATCAGATGGAGATATTATGTAGCAGTAAGCCCGTACCATCAGTTTGTAATATTATGTAGCAGTAAGCCCATACCATCAGATGGTAATATTATGTAGCAGTTTGCCCATACCATCAGATGGTAATATTATGTATCAGTAAGCCCGTACCATCAGATGGTGATATTATATAGCAGTAAGCCTGTACCATCAAATGGTGATTATATGTAGCAGTAAGCCCATACCATCAGATGGTGAAATTATGTAGCAGTAAGCCCATACCATCAGATGGTGATATTATGTAGCAGTAAGCACATACCATCAGATGGTGATATTATGTAGCAGTAAGCCCGTACCATCAGATGGTGATATTATATAGCAGTAAGCCCGTACCATCAAATGGTGATTATATGTAGCAGTAAGCCCATACCATCAGATGGTGAAATTATGTAGCAGTAAGCCCATACCATCAGATAGTGATAATATGTAGCTGTAAGCCCGTACCATCAGATGGTGATATTATGTAGCAGTAAGCCCGTACCATCAAATGGTTTTTTTTTACGTAGCAGTAAGCCCATACCTTCAGATGGTGATATTATGTAGCAGTAAGCCCGTACCCTCAGATGGTGATATTATGTAGCAGTAAGCCCATACCCTCAGATGGTGATATTATGTAGCAGTAAGCCCGTACTATCAGATGGTAATGTTATGTAGCAGTAAGCCTGTACCATCAGATGATGATATTATGTAGCTGTAAGCCCATACCCTCAGATGGTGATTTTATGTAGTAGTTAGCCCGTACCCTCACATGGTGATACTATGTAGCAGTAAGCCCGTACCCTCAGATGGTGATATTATGTAGCAGTAAGCCCGTACCATCAGATGGTGATATTATGTAGCAGTAAGCCCGCTCCATCAGATGGTGATATTATGTAGCATTATGTAGTAGTTTGCCCATACCATCAGATGGTAATGTTATGTAGCAGTAAGCCCTTAACACCAGATGGTGATATTATGTAGCAGTAATCCCGTACCATCAGATGGTGATATTATATAGCCGTAAGCTCATACCATCAGATGGTGATATTATTTAGCATTATGTAGTAGTAGGCCCATACCATCAGATGGTGATATTATGTAGCAGTAATCCCGTACCATCAGATGGTGATCTTATGTAGCATTAAGCCCGTACCATCAGATGGTGATATTATATAGCAGTAAGCCGGTACCATCAGATGGTGATATTATATAGCAGTAAGCCCGTACCATCAGATGGTGATATTATGTAGCAGAAAAAGGGGAATGCCTCCGCACCGAAAATAATTTTGATAGTGTACAACATATATTGAACCAACATTAAGTGATTTACCCTTTAAATATGTTTAATCAATAGGTTGGTGGTGCTCCCCAGAGCCAAAATCATGTAGATAAACAAACAAGGAGAAAAGAACGCTCTTTTGTTGGGGCACTCTTCTGTAGGTATTTATATAAAATATAACTTTTACTATAATCTTTAAAAATATTATGGTAGATACTGAGGAAGATAGGTATATATATCACATAGACATTTTGACAAAACATACATAAAACATATAAAATAGTTTGGCGAAAATATTGTAAATATCTCATTAAGAGAACAAATTCTCATGCAGGGTACTCCTCACATGGTATACATGACATATTGCTCTGTTTTAGCAATACTATACGATACCTCAATCTGTATATCGGTCCGTAAGATTTATATGCAGACATCCAACAGATAGGTATGCAGGGTATATATGCTAGCTATTATACAACTTGCAGTATATTTATAGACATGATATAAAATCATATCTGGTATGCTTGGATATCTTGTGTGAATATAATTTTTGACCATCAGGTTATTTGAATCCACACACTACTACCCAGTTGCTATAGACAAATTAATTACACCACCAACTATCTATACATAGATGTATCTGTGGTGGCACAACTGAGAAAGTCTGTCAGTTATCATATAGTGCAGTGTCACCTGTTTGATATGCAGAAAATTTAGGCTATCAAGTACATTATACAGTTCTGTGGGATCACAGTCACTATTCACTTGTCTAAGCATTAAATATCGCAGTCAAACATCCAGACCATCGATTAGCCAAATACCAGTGTGATTCTCATATTCATAAGTTCATAAATGCATAGGAATAGCTATCAAATAAGTATCATCTGAGATCATAAAAGGATATCCCTGCCAACATAATGTAAGTTACTTCAACCTAAAAGTTGCTGTCTCTCTATTAACATCTATGCAGCAATTGGCAAAGTAGTATAATCGGCATATATACAGGCAGGATCAATATCTCATCACCATGATACTTATCCCCTCTTTAAATCAGCATGGAGGAAGAGCCGGTCGGCATGTGCACCCGCCAGACCAGATCCATCAGATATCGCTGCTGTGTCACTCTGGGACGCGCGTTTCGCCTCAGGGCTTGTTCACCCACACATGTGGTGAGAGTCACCGCTCTCCATTTAAGTCCGTACTTCCGGGTATTCTTCCCAGTCACATGACCTAACAGAGGCCGTTCTCTATTGGTCAATCCAGTCACAAGGTATCTTTAATGAGGGATCATCGCCTATTGGCTGGTTTAGTCACATGTCCCTCGTTTTGTAAACATTAATTCCAGTCAGCTTACACGTGTATCGCTCACAATAGGGATACACTCCAGTACCTACTGCAACATATTCCGCTGGAGTTAACCCTTATTTATCACATCATGTACTGCTGAGATATATATATTTTCAGTAAGATACTCCTCATTGGTAGAATATGGGACCCTGGGATACCATTATTAAACAGTCCTTGTGACAGAATCAACCTCAAAATAAATAAAGTGTTAACCCATATGGGTACAGGTAAATTCATCATCTTTATATATAGTATGATACAACATCCTTTATTTATAATTTATCTTGCAGTCCTATGATTATAAGGTAAAGGTAGTTAGATCTTGTACAGAGTCTAACCCACACAAAAATAGTGAATTACATATATATAGACATTATGGTCTATCATATGGAGTGAGTAATAATGCCCACAACCAACATGCTAGTTAGCATGCCAATCTTGTGTATTATCGAAAAAAGAGAGAAAAATAAAATAAATTAAACATCTTCACTCAAAAAGGAATAATTTATGACATAGAGAACTGACAGTGAGGGAGAGAAAATATGCAGGTCTCTGTATCAGGTCTCTGTATGTAACGCAGAAGATGGCAGCTACTGCATGTCATCGTGTAAGACATAGGATGACATGTGAGCGTACCTCTTCTGCTTACAGAGATATGAATAAGTAAGTCGAGTATCTGCTGTTACATTGTATCAGCAGGAGGGGTCCTGATGAAGACATCGCAGGAACCCTCCCTGAAAATCTATAATGAGAGTACTCGTGATGAAGAATATCTAGAGAGATAGAAATAGAACAACCAATCCAGGGGCGGAAACCCATGCTGCATCTTCATCATATAACCAAAAGGGCATTGATGATCAGTGAGCAATTGGTCCATGCATGCAATGGTTGGAAATCAGAAAATAGAGAGCCGCTGACATAACAGTATCAATAGATGACTCGGCTCTGTTACTGTCCGCATTGCAGAGTATTTGGCATCCTCTTTCTGTATTAGTCGCATGCTCCAGATCTAGAAAAGTTTTTTTATAATGAAGAAATCTGTATTGTCGGGGTAATATATACTGTTATAGTAATTAAAGCGTCTCAAAATACAGAGGGCTGTCAGATAGAATCTTTTATCATGTAAATTGGGTGAATAAAAGTTACACGTGACCCACCAATAGTGTAACATCCAACATATAAAAATTAAAAGGTGTAACATTGATTATTGTGAGAATAACCAAAAAAGCCAAAAGAACAAGGGATGAAGTCCCTGTATAGACAACTGTTAGACCACAAGGATATAAGTGTGTATGTAATCAGATGTGTGAAATACTGTGGGGAGGAAAGTGACACTGCTACCCTAAGAAAAATAATTTGAATAATACCAATTGTGTAAAAAGGAGAAGGGAGAGAGAGGAGGTAGCGAAAAGATAGGTGCTACCCATTGCATTAGTGCAAGTAAAACCATTGTCAGTAAGTAAAGTGAAAGTGATATATTGATGTGTAAAAAGCAGAAAAGATAAGTTTACATGTAGCCTAGGAAGAGATTATATTACCATATTGAAGAGATTGTTACCCCACAAGTTTCCTTACGAGGGTTACTCTGATCTAGACATGATGTTAACTAGATCCCTATAAAGTCAGTTTATCATATGGATCCAGAAACTTATGATGATTAGTAAGGCTTATGATGTTATTGTCATATGAATACATTGTAATTAATGTATTCATTAAGGCCATCCGGTGTCAAAGATCCTAGTTTGAAGGTCCAGGCACTTTCATGTTTGAGCAGTTCCTGAACCAAATCACCCCCACGTATTCCTAGACTTACTTTTTCTAAACCAAAAACCTTAAAATCTTTGTTGGATCCCTGATGGTATTTTAGAAAATGTTGAGCTACCGATATCAGTTTTTTGTTTTTTATCAGATCTGTGGAGGCGTTTCTGATAGAGCCAATATGTTCCAAGATGCGGTGTTTAAGGGCCCGAGATGTCATACCAAAATACTTCAAATTGCAGTTACAGGTTATGCAATACACCACCCCTACTGCATTACAGTTCATAAAATTCCTAATCTGGATTTTTTTTGCCAAATTTGTCCTCCACCTCATTAGTTCTTAGGATAAATTGACAGGCTTTACAGGTTCCGCAAGGGAAGGTACCCGTTAATTTGGTTTGTCTTGGTGGATTTTTGACAAAGTGACTTTTCACAAGTTCGTCTCTCAGATTTTTTGAGCGTCTCCAGCTCATAGAGACTTTATTATCAAGAATGTTAGATAAATCCTTATCTAAAAGTAAAGTATGCCAGTGTTTTTGCACGATATTTTGTATTTCCCTCTATTTGTGACAGAAGTCACCCACAAATCGTAGTTTGTCTGGATTCTTCTTTTTAAGTTGTTTACGTTCATCTGGGAAGATCAAAGATTCCCTAGGAATATTGGATGTATATTTTTTTGCTCTTTTAATAGACTGTCTACTATATCCTTGTTCCAGAAGTCTTTCAGTGAGTTCACAGCTTTTGTGTTCAAATGTCTTTCTATCAGAGCAATTCCGTCTCAGCCTAAGAAATTCACCCTTAGGAAGATTCTCTATTGTTGGAGGAAAGTGTGAACTTGTTTGATGTAAAATACTGTTAGTCGCTGTATCCTTCCGGAATAGTTCTGTCTGAAGTAGACCTGTGGGATCTTTATAGATCTTCAAATCAAGAAAGGATACTGACTGTTGGCTGACATAATGAGTCAATTTCAGGTTTACTGAGTTATTATTCAGCATATTGATAAATGACATCAGTGGTTCTTGATCACCTTCCCATATCATGATGATGTCATCTATATACCTCCACCAGGCTGAGATATGTTTTGCGAATCTCTCATTATCATCATGGAATACAATTTCTCTCTCCCACCACCCCAGGAAGAGGTTCGCATATGTGGGGGTGCATGCTGCCCCCATTGCTGTACCTTGCAGGTAGTGGTGGTCTCCGAATGTGAAATTGTTCCTAGTTAGTACAAATTCGAGAAGTTTTAAGATAAATTGGTGAAAATCGTTATAACCTTCCATCATGAGAAAATATTTGATTGCATTTAGTCCCAGGTTGTGTTCAATACTTGTATATAGTGATTCTATACCAAGGGTTACCAATAAATGATGTTCCTCCAGTTTCACATCATGTATTTTGCATAGTATATCCGCTGTATCTTGGATATAAGATGGTAAACCCATCACATGGTGTCAGAGGTGGAGATCAATAAATCTTCCCACCTTTTCTGAAATACCATCAATACCTGAGACTATTGTTCTTCCTGGTGGTTCTTCCAGATTTTTATGCACCTTTGGCAAAAGGTAGAAGGTAGGTGTTTTGGGATATGGTGTTATAAGATAATCATGTTCCTGTTTTAGAATGATCCCATCTGACAAAGCTTTCTTCAGTATTAGATTCAACATTATATTTGAATTGTCAGTGGGGTTGAATAGTATCCTTTTATAACAATTTTCATCCCCTAATTGATGCATTGCTTCCTTCATATACATGTCTGTGGGCCATATCACGATGTTACCTCCCTTATCTGAGGGTTTAATCACCACATCTTGCCAGTCTTTCATTTTTCTCAGAGTTTGAATTTCCCTGAAATTCAGGTTACCCTGACTTAGTTTGTTCTTTCTCCTACAGTGGTCTTGTAATAAATCAAGATCCCGAGACACAAGTTCCTGAAATATTTTCACTTCCGGACATATTTGTTCTTGAGGGAAGAAAACTGATTTCTTTTTACATAAAGGTCTTTTTAGTGTTTTGGCAGAGACTGGTGACATATTCTCTTCTTCCAGATCTTCAAGGATTTTAAGTGCAATAAGTTCATCCTCTTCCAGAATTTTTGAGGGTGACCCTGATGGTACTGTGGTATCTTCCAAAATATCCATGTTTTTTTCTTTGTTTGAAAATTTTTTTTTAAGAAGTAACTTACGTCCAAATAATTTTAGGTCTTTCTCCCACATAAACCGGTTAAATGTTCTTGTGGGTGAGAAAGTAAGACCCTGATGATTTTTAGGCTATGTTTGGTAGTGTTCAATTGCCTTTCCGTGTCCTCATTGTATATCTCGGTGTGAGTTGAGGGTCCCAACCTACCTCTCCTGGGTTTCTTCCTCCCCCTCCTTGTCTTCCTCTTGGACGGTTTCTGTTCCTGCCACCTCTTCTTAATCCTAAAAAAGATGCCGATGAGTTGTCACTGTAATGATCCCCTCTATAACTGGGGGTGTTGGATCTGATATCTTCAGTGAATTGGTTGTTCTATTTCTATCTCTCTAGATATTCTTCATCACGAGTACTCTCATTATAGATTTTCAGGGAGGGTTCCTGCGATGTCTTCATCAGGACCCCTCCTGCTGATACAATGTAACAGCAGATACTCGACTTACTTATTCATATCTCTGTAAGCAGAAGAGGTACGCTCACATGTCATCCTATGTCTTACACGATGACATGCAGTAGCTGCCATCTTCTGCGTTACATACAGAGACCTGCATATTTTCTCTCCCTCACTGTCAGTTCTCTATGTCATAAATTATTCCTTTTTGAGTGAAGATGTTTAATTTATTTTATTTTTCTCTCTTTTTTCGATAATACACAAGATTGGCATGCTAACTAGCATGTTGGTTGTGGGCATTATTACTCACTCCATATGATAGACCATAATGTCTATATATATGTAATTCACTATTTTTGTGTGGGTTAGACTCTGTACAAGATCTAACTACCTTTACCTTATAATCATAGGACTGCAAGATAAATTATAAATAAAGGATGTTGTATCATACTATATATAAAGATGATGAATTTATCTGTACCCATATGGGTTAACACTTTATCTATTATGAGGTTGATTCTGTCACAAGGACTATTTAATAACGGTATCCCAGGGTCCCATATTCTACCAATGAGAAGTATCTTACTGAATATATATATATCTCAGCAGTACATGATGTGATAAATAAGGGTTAACTCCAGCGGAATATGTTGCAGTAGGTACTGGAGTGTATCCCTATTGTGAGCGATACACGTGTAAGCTGACTGGAATTAATGTTTACAAAACGAGGGACATGTGACTAAACCAGCCAATAGGCGATGATCCCTCATTAAAGATACCTTGTGACTGGATTGACCAATAGAGAACGGCCTCTGTTAGGTCATGTGACTGGGAAGAATACCCGGAAGTACGGACTTAAATGGAGAGCGGTGACTCTCACCACATGTGTGGGTGAACAAGCCCTGAGGCGAAACGCGCGTCCCAGAGTGACACAGCAGCGATATCTGATGGATCTGGTCTGGCGGGTGCACATGCCGACCGGCTCTTCCTCCATGCTGATTTAAAGAGGGGATAAGTATCATGGTGATGAGATATTGATCCTGCCTGTATATATGCCGATTATACTACTTTGCCAATTGCTGCATAGATGTTAATAGAGAGACAGCAACTTTTAGGTTGAAGTAACTTACATTATGTTGGCAGGGATATCCTTTTATGATCTCAGATGATACTTATTTGATAGCTATTCCTATGCATTTATGAACTTATGAATATGAGAATCACACTGGTATTTGGCTAATCGATGGTCTGGATGTTTGACTGCGATATTTAATGCTTAGACAAGTGAATAGTGACTGTGATCCCACAGAACTGTATAATGTACTTGATAGCCTAAATTTTCTGCATATCAAACAGGTGACACTGCACTATATGATAACTGACAGACTTTCTCAGTTGTGCCACCACAGATACATCTATGTATAGATAGTTGGTGGTGTAATTAATTTGTCTATAGCAACTGGGTAGTAGTGTGTGGATTCAAATAACCTGATGGTCAAAAATTATATTCACACAAGATATCCAAGCATACCAGATATGATTTTATATCATGTCTATAAATATACTGCAAGTTGTATAATAGCTAGCATATATACCCTGCATACCTATCTGTTGGATGCAGTGGCGTAACTAGGGTATTTGGAGCCCAGGGCAAATTTAAAAATGGAGCCCCCCCCAAAAAAAAAAAAAAAAAAATTGTGAAAACCTGGATAGAAACCCTTATATTAGAGACAGAAAATAGTTTCTAGCTATGAACGGCCAAAGCTGGGTTCACTTTTAAGATCTCTGCAGATTGTTTACACACATAACCACCATCATCTGTCAATCGGTCGCGGGTCCTGCTGGGGTGTCACAGGCTATTTCCCGCAGCCTCTGCTGTAAGTGTACGTGCACTCGGCTGACCACCCATACACACAGCACAATGTCTCAATATATCTGCAGATATTTTGGGCATTGACCGTACAACACAGCTAATGCAATATTTCTGTTACCGACTTCGTTCAGACATATTGCTGTTACACACACAAGATATATTCCCGATCAATTGATTGGCCAATATATCTGCCAGTATGTACCCAGCATTACAGAATTAAACAAACAATTGACCAATATGAAACTTTTATTCTTGCATTTTGATACATTTATAAATAAAATTACATATGAATGCCAGTAAAGGTTACAAATTGATGTGCACATTTTAAATATATGGAAGAATATATTTTAATCTACTACAAAGCAAAGTACTTGTAAATATGTACACAATATATATTAAAAGTAAAGAGCAACAAATCACAAATATGTAATACAGTAACTACCTGTATGACAAAGGAAAAACTGTTAATAATCACATACGTGGGAAATTAAATTGTTATTATCCACATCACCATTTTAAGGACTATATTTACTAAAGTGAGAGTTTTTAGAAGGGAGTTTTAAAAGTGATGGTGCCCATAGCAACCATTTAGATTCTACTTAACATTTAACTAGCACCTTCTAGAACATAATAGCTAGAATATGATTGGTTGCTATGGGCAATATCACATTTTAGAATGTTTTCATTTGGAGAGATTTACAGAATAAATTGTAAGATTTGTCATGGGTTTGACCATGAACTTGTTACAGAGCAGAAGTGTGGAGCAGTTTTAAAAATATTTCTTCATGCAATTAAATTTTCTGCCACCAAAAATTTATTTTTTTGTGGTTTATGTGACATTTGGCCAAACCAACTAGTTAATATACCTTAACTTCCTGAAAAGCATTAGCTAATACAATTCTGAGCTAGCAGGTCATATTAAAAAAAACATTAGAAAGGCAGATAACCATTTGTCACAAGCCATCCAAAATGAATGCATTAACCTTCTTGGAAACAGTGACAAAAAAATGAATTTATAGTATATAAGAGGCAAATAATATTCTATTATCTTTCACTGCACTCCAGACATCGCACAAATGGGATATCCGTGTGAAATCATCATGTTAGGTCATACATAAAATGCAGCGTGGAAGAGAGCCTCGTAGACTTTATTGAAATAAGAAAAGAGGCAGTGGTCTTGCTGCTGAAATAGAACAGAAGCTTTGCAATGATGGATTAGATACAGGTAATAATCTTGAGCAGGGTTATGACAACTGAGCAAATAGGTTTTGAAAAGATAATGGTGTGCAAGCACAACTGAACATAATGGCTAGATATGTTCCAGGTGCTGTACAATTGCTCAAACAAGTAGTAGTACTACATGCTGGCAGCAAATCCGTGGCAACGGTTTTAGTCTTTGCAAGGTTTTAGAAAGCGTGTCTGAGTTCCACAGCCAGATTGGACACAATGACCAAAATTCTTAAGTCACCCTCAAAGGTCACACCAATACTAGATGATCATCAAAAGCTTGTGCAGTGAAGTCATTAAGAACCGAACTGCCAGGGTTTCTTGAGGCACTGCACCAAGAAAGTCATATTACATGTCCACAAACTAATATGAAAGCCAAAAGTCTGATACACCATACCATACATATTCTTTTATTATGCTGTGACAAACAACCAAGCATTGATAAAGGTTGCATCAGTTGACCAAGCTGCCACACCAATAGGTGGACTTCTGAAGTAACTACATCAAATGTGTGAAGGGCTTGATAAAGAAAGAAACAGGCATCTGTCACAGCCAGGGTTTCTCAACATGGTAGTCACCAGATATTACCAGCGGTGCTGGTGTTTGGCGAGGGGCATTGGCAGCGCGTGGTTCTGTGCGGGCACATTGTCACTAGGCCTGGTGAGGTCTGGCGGTGTTTCCGTTCCGTTGGCATGGGCACCGCCATGTTGCCTGCGGCCATGTGATTCTATCTGTCCAATCCTGGTAGGTCATGTGCTCATTCCAGCCAGTCACAGCACGGCACTTAGTATTTAGGAAGGCCCAGAGCCGTCCTTCCTTTGCCAGTGCAACGTGTTTCTCAGCTGCGGCTGAGAGAGAGTACCTGTGCTTTCCTGCCTGCTTGTCTGTTACGCTACTAGCCTTAACCTTGCCTGCTCCAACCTGCTGGATTTACCCTGCACCCTCCACATACCTTTCACCTGCCTGAGTACCTGAACCTGCTCTTCCCTGCACCTTGCCTCCCTTCACTCCCAGCTGGACTTCATTACCTCATTACAGCTCATCATTCCTGCATTCAGTTACAGCTCATCATACCTGCATTCTGTTACAGCTCATCATTCCTGCATGCAGTTACAGCTCATCATTCCTGCATGCAGTTACAGCTCATCATTCCTGCATGCAGTTACAGCTCATCATTCCTGCATGCAGTTACAGCTCATCATTCCTGCATGCAGTTACAGCTCATCATACCTGCATTCTGTTACAGCTCATCATTCCTGCATGCAGTTACAGCTCATCATTCCTGCATGCAGTTACAGCTCATCATTCCTGCATGCAGTTACAGCTCATCATTCCTGCATGCAGTTACAGCTCATCATTCCTGCATGCAGTTACAGCTCATCATTCCTGCATGCAGTTACAGCCCATCATACCTGCATGCAGTTACAGCCCATCATTCCTGCATGCAGTTACAGCTCATCATTCCTGCATGCAGTTACAGCTCATCATTCCTGTATGCAGTTACAGCTCATCATTCCTGCATGCAGTTACAGCCCATCATTCCTGCATTCAATTACAGCTCATCATACCTGCATTCTGTTACAGCTCATCATTCCTGCATGCAGTTACAGCTCATCATTCCTGCATGCAGTTACAGCCCATCATTCCTGCATTCAGTTACAGCTCATCATTCCTGCATGCAGTTACAGCTCATCATACCTGCATTCTGTTACAGCTCATCATTCCTGCATGCAGTTACAGCTCATCATTCCTGTATGCAGTTACAGCTCATCATTCCGGCATGCAGTTAGAGCTCATCATTCCTGCATTCTGTTACAGCTCATCATTCCTGCATGCAGTTACAGCTCATCATACCTGCATTCTGTTACAGCTCATCATTCCTGCATTCAGTTACAGCTCATCATTCCTGCATGCAGTTACAGCTCATCATACCTGCATTCTGTAACAGCTCATCATTCCTGCATGCAGTTACAGCTCATCATTCCTGCATGCAGTTACAGCCCATCACACCTGCATTCTGTTACAGCTCATCATTCCTGCATGCAGTTACAGCCCATCATATCTGCATTCTGTTTCAACTCACATAGTTGTTCCTGCCTGTCACTATCTGGACATTTCCCATTAACCCCACTACAGTTATCAAGTGCACTTTAGTGCTATACCTGGACCTTTTATTTGCCATTCCCATGTCTACTAAGTCACTTATTAAAAACTCCACTTTTTCATTTAAGTCTGCTTCTGTGTCTGCTCCTATCACCACCCCGGGTCCACAACAAATTCAGGACCTCACAGCATCATTGCTGAGTCAATGAATCTTCCTCAATAATTTCCTATAAAGAGGCAAAGCAAGAGAAGAGGACTTTATGATGAAACTTCAGCTGAAGATTTAAACATGACCACTGAGCAGGTTTTCTGAAGACTTTTTTTTTTTAAAAAGAATTCAGACTTTGGATTGCACAACTGAAGCGGCATAATGAAACACTGACATAAACATCTTATTTTGAGTAGCTTACTGGATCAGCCCTCTGAAACATGCTACAAAATAAGAAATGTGCTGGTGACTTGTAATATATTACTCTATTGATATGAATGCATCACACTGTGGGCTCTATTTATTAACATTATTTTTACTAAAATAAAGTGAAAAAGGGTGTTTTCACACCCTTTTCACATTATTTTAGTTTCACCTGTAGTTATTACAGGGCAATTGGAGTAGAATTAGTAAAATTCTACTCCAACCCCCAGTATCACTTATTTTTAGTAATGCAGATTGCATTTCCCATAATTGTAATGGGAAATGTGATCTGTGTGCAAGTTACTAAAAATAAATTGTAAAAAAATACCGGGGGAAGCCCTGTGATAATAACGCCACCTGGAGGTGGCGTTATCCAGGGTCTCCCCCGTTTACCGGGCTCCCACTCTGCTCTAACGGGGAGAGCAGAGGCGGGAGCCGGTACCAGTAATCAGCTATGTGGTCTAAAGAGACCGCAAGCTGATTGCTGTAAAAAAAAGAAAAAAAAAATTAAACATTTTTTTTTTCACTTACCTGAATCCAGGGACCGGTGATCGGGGCTCCGGTGATGGCTCCTCTCCGGTCAGCTGGTCTCCCACAGTGCACTGGGGCCCGGTCATCAGGTGATCGGGCCCCAGTGCAGTATGGGAGATCACCTGATCGGGAAGCCCAGAGAAGACCACCGGAAGCCAGGAGGATGCAGGTAAGTGTAATGAAGGGAGGGGGGGTCGCGGGGGTCCGCGATCGCGGGGGCGGGGCTTAGCACCAGGGGGCGGGGCTTAGCGTCGGTGGGGGGGTAGTAGCGGTGTTCGGTCGGCGCATGCGCGGGCTCTTAGTTGCGGTATTTTTTCCGAAAATACCGCGACTAGAGTGCGGATGGGATCCGCAGGGACAGAGCTTTATCGCAAGCTCTGTCCCTGCAAGGGATTTATAGTAAATCCCTGTGATATTACCTGAATTCGCAATGCGAATTCACTCGGTAATATCACACTGCAATCCGCATTCAATATGCGGATTGTAGTAAATAGAGCCCTTTGTGACAGAGTCCGAGATTTCAAGCCATCTGTATCCTCCCAGACGGTATCAAAGCAACATAGGACATTTTGAACATCATGTCAGGAACCTAAGTTCAACATTCTGTAATATCAACATAGCTCTGCAAATCTTCCAGATTTTGCCTGTTACAGTAGCAACCAAAAATCAGTAAAGAACAATCTCATTTTGCACCAATAGTGATAAATAGGATATTGCTCCTGGATGAATTAACATTTTAGATGTTCTCTCCTAACCGGCTAAAACTTTGCTAAATATTTCTAGTTCATATACTACATTTCTCTCTTTTTCCTGTCTAAGGTATTTCCTGCAACTATATATAATTTCCCTTCCAAATTAGCTCTAAATGTAAAACAGTTAATCTAATCTAAAAATTGTAAAGAACTTGTCGACATCTTTGTTTTTCTGTAGCTATTTCATTATGAAGTTGACAACATGCTATATTACACTTCTTAGTAGGTCCCTGGTTCACCTTTTGTTACTTTCCAGTACCCCAAGTTATCGGTTTCATTAAGTGGTCAGAGTTCTCAGTATGCCGAATAGTGCACAAATTTTTACTATGCCCGATAATAGCTCTATTTTTTTAGTCGGCCCCATAAATATGGCCCCAACCCAGTTGTAAGTAGTCCCCATAAGTAGTTGCCTTCAGTTTATACATGGGTAAAGCACTAATGTAATTTTTTTAAATAACTTATTACTGTATATCAACTACAAAATGTATACACATTTAAATTTTAAAAATAAACTATTGAACAGCTCTTATAACACCTATACTCCTCAATGAGATAGCAACATCAATTAAATCTATATTGGTCTATATACCTAATAGTTTGAATAATTTTTTTTTTATTAAATATAGCACAAATATGTGGAAACCCTGCACACTTAGCAGGATAACTAATGTTGTGGGTAGGGGAGTGCTAATGTGGTACAGCTCTAGCCCAATCCTCAAAAGTAAATAAAAATAAAAAAAAGAGTGGAGGTACAGTGCGTAACCCTTTGTGTAGTCAGTAGTAGTGTTTATACAAGATTAAAAACGACTTACTGCTGATCTAATGGTGTGTACACACTGTACAATAAAACGGCATAATTTGACATGTAATGATATTGATCATATTGTTATTGTTCATATCGTGCTGTTTTTGTTCCCCGCCAACAACCTGCGATGCGTGGGCACGTATGGACGATTACAATATTGTCCATTGGCCATGCATGCAGGGCAACTTGCTAGATATCGAGCTGGTTACTATAGGGACCTGCAATTGTTGATTGCGGGTCGTTATAGTTGTTGGGGAGTTGGTGGTGTGCTGAATGATCGATATTGATCATCCAGCACACCAGGGAGGGTGCAGGATAATCAGCCAGCGATATCGAATCGCTGGATGATTGTACCGTATCCGCACCCTAACACTGATAATAAAAGTCAATACAGCAATATGTAACGTGTCGAGTGAGCGTAATGTGAAAAAGGTGGTATGACCGAGTGAGCAATAACAAGTTAAATATCATTGATGTTCAATGCTAAAAGTCATGTCAGGTTTGTAGCAGAATATAAGGTGTAGGAGTATATCTTGTCAACTAGATTTGTGGAGGTGGCTAAGGTCGGCACCCTGAACCAGTTTCTGACCGTTGCCTTTGTACCTGATGCTGATGGTGGGTGTATGTCACAGAGTGATTGAGGGTCTAGGGATCACTGCTGAATTGTCAGGTTGGGGTGCTTCTGTGGGGTGTCAAAACGGTCTTGCACTGATGGAGTCTATGGTTGTCATTTCTGGGTTGTCCCCTGACGGTGGCTTGCATGGGCAGTGGAGACCCAACCACCATTTTGGTGGAGGAAATGTAAGTGGGCAATGGGAGTCTGGTGCGTGACTTACTCTGGGGCATCAATCCTTACAGGTGTGCTGGGCTCACTCAGTGTACACACTTCCCAGGTGACCATTTTTTGCCAAGGTCTTCTGCAGTGTTGCTTCTCTATCATGTACCCATGTTCCCCAGCAGACTCCTGGATCACGCTATACTGCTGTGCTGGGATTGCAATGTTGCTTCCTGCCGCATATGCGTAGGGTGGTGTGTGTGTGTGTGTGTGTGTGTGTGTGTGTGTGTGTGTGTGTGTGTGTGTGTGTGTGTGTGTATGTATGTATGTATGTGTGTATGTGTGTTTTCCTAAATACATTTAATCCGCTCAATTCTTCTACGAGGTATTGTCCTTGGAGGCCAGAGAGGCTAAAAAGCGTTGCAAGAAAATGTACATCTCCCACCTCCTTTTAAATTTACTTGCTCCCAACACATCAGCAGAAAGAAGAGGCATCCCGGCAGGAATGAAAGAACTATGATCCAGAAGCCGTCTGAGGAAGCAGGCCACCCGGCTGATAAGCAACGCCATAGGAGACCACAGCAAGAACTGGCGCCTCTGAAGTCTGTACTGAGAGTGAGCCCAGCAGCCCTGTAAGGATTTATGCCCAAGAGTAATGCTGGCCATACGCCAGATCAACTTTCCTCCTACCATTCAACTAGTTGGTTGCTTGGAATAAAAATTTGCAAATGTATGAAAACAAAATGGCATTAGTCAATTTGCTCCAGTATTTGAGAACAAATTGCTAATTGTTTATTAATTACAGTACCAGATTTTCGTTCCAACCATTTGGATGTTTGGAGGAAAGTTGGTTTGGTGTATGGCCAGCAAAACTCACGCACCACAGACTCCCATTGGTCACATTAATTTCCTCCCCAAGATGGATGTTTAGAATTAAAATTACTCTGGGGCATAAATCCTTATAGGGGTGCTGGGCTCACTCTCAGTACATACTTCAGACGCACTAGTTCTTGTCGTGTCTTTTCTGCCGGGTGTCTTGGTTCCTCAGACAGCTTGTGGATCATGGATCTCTCATTGCTGCCAGCCCGATTACTTGACTGACATGGCCTTGATGCCTCTTCATTCTGCTGATGATGTGGGAGCCAATAAAACGGAGGTGGTAGATGTGTATTTTCCTGCAACGCTTTTTGTCCCCTCTGGCCTTCAAGGACAATACCTCTTAGAAGAATTGAGTGGATGAAATGTATTTAGGAAAAAAACACACACACCACTAGCTCCCCCTGCATCTGCGACAGGAAGCAACATTGCGATCCCAGCCCAGCAGTATAGCGTGAGCCACGATCCTGCTGGGGAGCCAGGGTACCTGACTGAGAAGCAACACTGTAGGAGACCTTTGCAAAAACGGTCACCTGGGAAGTGTGTACTGAGAAGGATTGATGCCCCACAATAAGTCACGCACCAGAATCCCATTGCCCACTTACATTTTCCTCCAACAAAATGGTAGGTGGGTTTCCACTGCCCACGCAAGCCACCGTCAGGGGACAGTAGACCTCAATACCAGTGAGGACAACCCAGAGATGACAACCAGAGACTCCATCAGAGCAAGACAGTATTGACACCCCACGGAAGCGCCACAACCTGACAAGTCAGCAGTGATCCCTAGACCCTCTGTTTCTCTGTCCCCATCTCAGGGCTGTGTGACACACCGGACATCAGGTCCGAAGGCAACTGTCAGAAACGGGTTCCGGGTGCCAGCCTTAGCCACGTCCACAAACCTAGTTGACAAGATATACTACACCTTATACAGCACAGACAGTGTAATGTTTAGCAATACTGCCTCACAGCACTGGGGTCATGGGTTCGGTTCTCACCACGGCCCTACCTGTGCGGAGTTTTTATATTTTATCTGTGTTTGGGTAGGTTTCCTCCGGGTACTCCAGTTTCCTCCCACACTACAAAAATATACTGGAAGGTTAATTGACTCCCAACACAAGTAACCCTAGTGTTTGTGTGTGCATGTGATAGTGAATATAGACTAAGCTGCACTGAGGCATGGACTGATGGAAATTGCGAAATATTGTCTGTAAAGCGCTGCGGAATATGTGTGCGCTATATAAATAAGTGGTGATAAATAAAAAAAAAAAAAAAAATATTCTGCCACAGTGCCGACATGACTTTTAGGATTGAACTTCATAGATATTTAACATGTTATTGCTCACTCAGTCATACCACCTTCGCATTACACTCAGTCGACAGCTTACATATATTTCTGTATTGACTTTTATCATCCATGTAAAATCAGTAAGCATTAATTTTTCTCTCAAAAAATAGTACCGACTATTTCCATGCATAACACTATACAAAGGGTTGCACACTGTACCTCGACTATTTCCATGCATAACACTATACAAAGGGTTGCACACTGTACCTCGACTATTTCCATGCATAACACTATACAAAGGGTTGCACACTGTACCTCGACTATTTCCATGCATAACACTATACAAAGGGTTGCACACTGTACCTCGACTATTTTTAATATACAAATTATATTTAAAATAGTCCCAATATTTTTTTTTTACGTAGAACCAAAATAAATATATATATATATATTTTTTAAACCATATAATAATGGTGTAATTAGAATAAAAAATAAATACTGAACTACCAACTATAAATGTATTCTTCTAACTTTAGCTGAAGCAAATTGATCTATGATTTCATCAAAACTTGTTAATTCAATCTCCTCACGTTCAATGCTCATCAAGGCTAATGCACCAAGTCGTTCCTGCCCCATTGAAGCTCTTAGATATGATAAAATTAATTTTAACTTGCTAAAAGATGGAAATTGAAACTGCAATTGTAAGCATTATCTGAACTGCAACTCTTAAATTAGGAAAAACATTTTCATCACCGTACTGAACTATAAAATGCAATAGTTCCACTGCTATTTTTAATCTCCAGATTTGTGCGGCTTTTTAACAGCATTTTACAATCTTGAATTTCTTCAAACAGCTGTAAACCATCAATATCTGAGCTATAAAACTGACCAAGGTTTACACAACTATCCCTTAAGATAGTTTGGCCTTTACTACTACTACTACTGCCGTCATTTGTTTCAGCCAATAAACCTTTGACATCAAGAAGAAAGCCAAATTTAGAATCTAAGTCATGGAGACGATTAAATCGGTTTTCCATTTCATTATAGATGCGATCAATAGTGGATTTCATTATTCTCAACACTTCATTCTTCGTGCTTAGACCTACATCCATGGCATTTTCACCATTCATTTTTTTCCTCCTTCTGGTGCATCTTTCTACTTGAACATCCCATTCCTCGCAAAGCTTCAAACCTTCTTCAAGTGCCTCATTGGCCAGGATTTCTCGGTTGCTACTGAAGTAATCCCGTAGGGCTTTTAAATCCAAAGCTACATCATGAAAGTTCATGTTATGATCTTGAAGCCGCTTTTGAACACGATCAATTCTAATAAGAATTCTTTTCCAAAAACCAAGCATAGCCAAAAAGTCAAAAGTCACTAGTCGATTAAGCATTTGCGTAGCATCGGATCTAGTTTCGAAATTCTCATTTTCATCCAGAATCATTTTCTGCAAGACGTCAATAATAATATCAAGGTACTCATGAACTGGTTTCACAGTTTCTGTCCTGGAACTCCATCTAGTGTCACACTCTGATTTAAGAACGATTGGAATGGCATCTTTCAACTTTTGTCAACGAAGCGTTGATCATGCAAAGAAAGAATAAAGTGACTCTACTGTACCACAAAAAGTTATCATCATTGCATCATGAGTAGCTGCATGAACTCCAGCCGAATTCAGAGAGTGATTATCACAATTTACAAAAATAGCTTTTCTATTTTTTTCGCAGATTCTTTGTTGAACACCACTTTTGAAACCAGCCATAACGGCAGCATTATCATAGCATTGAGACCTACAATCTTCTAATGGCATTTTGTCTATAGCCAGTTGTTTTAAGATAACGTCAACAATGCTTTCTGCATCTTTTTTTTCTAATTGAATAAATCCAAGGAACGACTCTCTAATACAAATTTTTTTGGTCTCAAAATCTATATCGACATAACGGATGGTTTCCGACATTTGTTCTCGATGTGACTGATCTGGAGTAGAATCTAACATAAGACCAAAATATTTGGCCTTATGGATGCGGCCTAACAATTTTTGGCGAACAGTAGAAGCCATCAACAGAATAAATTCATTTTGCACCAATGGTGATAAATAGGATATTGTTCTTGGATTATTTTCAACATTTCTTAGATGTTCTCTCATGACCGGATCAAAGTTTGCTAACAATTTCAACAATCCAAGAAAATTGCCTACATTTGTCTCTTCTTCGTGTCTAAGGGATTCCCTGTGACCACGCAATGCAAGGTTCTGACTAGCTATAAATTTTATACAATGAAGAATTCTGTGGAGAACTTCACGCCATTTTTGTTTTTCTATAGCAATTTGATTTTGAAGCCCTACATCAACGATTCCTCTATTCTCAAAGAGATTTCTTTCCATTTCCTTCCATTTGGCAAAACAGTATCTATGATTTTGTTTATTTTCATGAAAGCCAAACCTTTCTGGAGCTTTCCAGGTTTTAAAGCCATTTTCCTTCTGCAGCAAAGACAGATTATCACTTTGTGAAAAAAGCAAGCAAGAAAAACAAAAAGCTGCTTCTTTGATAGTCGAATAAACCAGCCATGAGCGCCATACTTGTTCACCATTTCCATTTCCCAGATTCCTTTTAAACCACCTTTTATTCATAGACCGTCTATTGGTCGGTATAAAAGGGCCATCAACATTTTGAAAATACCTAGAACCTAATCGAATCATTTCTGTTCTCAAGGCATCAGATAAAATCACTTTAAAAAGCCTACATCATGTTTTCTAATCACATCTGGGATGGTTTGTGATGTTATTTCTGGCTCTTTGTTGCCGGAAGATTCATCCAGCGGGGCCAAAGAAAAATAAATTTCTCTTTCTTGGAAGACACCTAATTCTGCATCAGATAAACTGGGGGTTATTTCTGGCTCTTTGTTGCCAGATGATTCATCCAGTGGGGCCGAAGACAAAGAAACATTTGGTTCTTGGAAGACACCTAAATCTGCATCAGATAAACTGGCGGATTCATTCGCATTTATATCGGAAGGATTTAATGCAGATGAAGTTCCAGCATCTTGCTTTTCTAAAAATGACATCATCAAAATACTAGACTTTTTAGATGCTGCTTCTTGCAATTTTCTTTTCTTCCTGCCTTCGGCTCCACTTAATTTCTTTTTCGGTAAATTTCGTTTCATTGTAAAAAATAAGGTTAAATAAACCCACTCAAGACAACACTTTTTAGGAAAATAGATATATCTTTCCGATTACGAATATGACAATATTACTACAACACCAATGTTGCTACCAAGAAAATAGTACTTTTTGAACACACCGGCAAATAGTAGAGTAAACTACAAAAACAGTAGTTTAATAGTCAGTCAATGGACGGAAGAACAGTTGCCATAACAGCTGCCAAAATTAAGATAGACAGGTATAACAGAAATAACGATAATCGATATTTTCAAGAGAGACCTCCCAAAGGAATAAAATGTAACAGTTATGTTGGTATGGCAGCGGTGTTGTGAAAACCTAGCAACCAGATAAATCTACATGCAATTTTATAATACAATTTAAATATTGTATAACTGGTATCACTGAGTTGGGTTTGTAAGAGAATGTGGTTCTGGCATATACAAGACGAGTGATCCTTTAAATCTGATGGATTAGAGTCACTGACCGTAGACGATGTTAAGCAGTAGATCTAAATGTAATAAGATTACTGTTGTTGTTTTGATGCTTAGCTGAGGGTGCAGCAGATCGGGAAGCTAAGGAAGAGTTACTCTGGATAAATCACTGAGTCCAACGTTGGTCAATACACTCCATGCCACAAACATTATCCCACTTGGACACTATTAAGAAAATGCATAAAACAGTACCGATCACACATTACGTGCAAATTTTAAAAAAATTTATAATAACAGAAACATCGAATTTCATGGCAGATAACCACTTGGCCCATGTAGTCTGCCCTTTAATAGTAGCAAAAAATTTCCATACAGCTTTGAACTTAAACGGATGTAGTTATAATTATGTGAGGCAGGGTTCTCATCCACAATCCTCAAATACCAACAGGTCATGTTTTAAGGAATTATTTAATCATGCAGGGGCAATTTCAACTATTTGGCTGGGTAAGTAATATTCCCTCAGACCAAAATCAAAGAAATGTAATTTACCGGCCACAGTACAACTCATAGGAAGTACAGTGAGGTAGTCAAAGTTTAGACTATTAGAACACAATGAAAGGGGTAGACACACATAGCGACTTTATTTCAAAGAAAAAAAAAAACCAGGACTGCAACCTCAAAAGCCTTAACATAGGCGACCAAAACACAACCATTTACCATAAATACTAAGAGGTTAATTGGCACACGACATAATAAATTACCCTTTCTGTGTAAGAGTGCGCATGTACATAGTGAAAGACTGACTAGATAGCCAAAGTGTTTCTGAACTGATGTCAAATTCTACAAATGGAAATATACAGGGAAACAAATATTTTCCTATTACTGAAGTAAACTAAGCAGGTCCTGTGATTGGAAATTTTTGGAGATTCCCAGACATAATGTAAACACATAGAAAGCCCTTTACATACTATGGGGGGGGGGGGGGGATGCAGCAAATATAGAAATGCAGTAAAACCACCAAAAAGTGGGTTTGACTGCATTTCTCATACGCACCAAGTCCTGGAAAAACATGCACTGAATTACCAGCCCTGGGTCTGGTAAATATGATTAACAGGGGGAACCTGGTGGCGCATGTGCAGCACATAATCAGGGAATTGGAGAAAATTACCCAGAAAAAGCTAAAGATTAGATTCGTAGGGAAAGAGAATTTGCAAAAGCTCACACCCTGAATGCAATAATTGATACATCCATGTGATGTAATCAACTATCACATAGCGGAATGGGTAGATTTTACCACATCACAACCGCATCCTCAGATGCAGATTGTGATAAATCTCCCTAGAGAGGTGGAGTGTACAATCTATACAGATTAACAATGACTAAGTACCCCTCCCCATATTTGATGGCGTAGGATCACTTACCTTTACAGAGTCTGAAGATCTCAGCTGTAAATGTCTTTGGGTGTCTGATGTCTTGCGGCAGCAAGCGTCGGAACTCTCAGGAGCGCAGCCAGACAAACAGCAGGCAAGTCCTAAAAAGTTTAAACCAAAAATTAAAAATCACATTAGTTTAAATGGCACATACGGAGGACATTTACAAGGAGTGTAAATGTCGCAGTCTAGCTAAAGGAAGGGATTGAAAACGAGCTGGTCGCTATCCTCTAACTAGACCTAGGGTGGCCAAAAGGCATCCATCCAGCTGCTGTGGTACTACACATCCCAGAAAAAAAATGAAATTAAAAAGTATGAGGCCCATGGATTTTTATTATTTTACCATAATTAAACAAGCTATAGAGCGTTAGTTTTAAAGCAGCCCTGTCGAATTTTTAAAATTAATTTTACAAATTTTTTATAATTTTTTTTTATTAAACTATAGCAGGCTTGGGGCTTTTTATTACAGGTACACCACCGATGATCTGGCACACTTTGTTTTTTTACTGTGCCAGATTATTCTTTTTGACAGATGATCAGTCCTATTGGTGGCAGTGGTGTCAGCGGCATACTGACAGCTAACTTGACTACCTCCAGCCAATCAAAGATCCCCACCAAAGTAAACACCCCTACACACATCTACTAGATGATATTTTAAACAATTTGGCAAATTCCAAAACATCAGAACAACAAATCTTGTACTCCTGCACTGTCGTTCATCACATTTTATGTCAATCTCGTGTCAATCTCATTAACAATTCCCCTCAGATCGTAGTGTGTGTGCACTACTGGATGCTCAGGTGATCTGGTTACATTATATAGTTAACAATCTAACCAAAAAATGGAACATGTGTGGTCGTTTCTTAGATTAATGCACGATGTGTATGCACTAGATCCAGTGGCGTAACTTCATCCCAGGTGCCCAGAGCCAATCACCTATGCCAGCCCCAGCTGCCACCACCCCCCCTATGCAGTTTCCCCGGTAGTGGTCCCCCTGTGCAGTGCACTCTGTAGAGGTCCCCCTATGCAGTGCCCCTCCCAGTAATGGTCCCCCTATGCAGTACCTCCAGTAGTAGTGCTCCCAGTAGTAAGCCCCTTGGAGTGAGCCACTTCCCCCCAGTGCACGCACACACATACACAAAACAATGTATATAATACTTACCTGAAACCCCGCTCCAGTGCTGCCACCGTCAGTCCCCGGCGCCCGCTCCTCGGAACTATGGGAGTGACGTCATGATGTCACTCCCATAGTGCATTGCAAGACCCGGAAGACAGAGCTCAGGAGTGAGCTCCAATCCTCTGGCTACCGTCGGGGGGAAAGAAGGAGCCGGGCAACACTGGGTGCAGGGGGTGGTAACACTCAGCGGGCACCCGGGAAATGCTACCACACCCCCATATTGACGCCGCTGGAGTGGAGCGCCGATCAGCAGCGCTCCATCTCCAATCTAGCTCTTCAGCAGTGCCCAGGAGACAATGGAGCCAAGTGCCCCCTTAAGGGCTGGAGCCCGGCGGCAAATGACTCCATTGTCTCCAGGAGTTCCGCCACTGCCTAGATCAGTTGCAAGGAAACTATTTAGGACATAACATCATTGCCAAAGTAACTTAATGTTTGTATGTACCTTGCTTTACCCCCACTCCCCTGCCCGAATTTTGCCCATCAGGAGCCACAATCAGCATTTTAGACAATGGTTGTGATGTGAACCACACTCAGTGTGTAGACGGTGGCTGGTGTGTGGGTGCTGCTGGAAGGGGGGGCCGTTGGGTAATAAGGTGGTGGGGGGAGGGGCAGGGTATAATCAAGGTGGGAAAAGGGGTGGAGTTGGTGGGAGAGGGGGTAGATTATGTGCGTGGGGGCACTGGGGGGGGGATTGGGAGAGGTTGACTTTGTGTGTAACACTGTATGGGCTTGTGTGATGGGGAGGGAAGGGAAAGAGTGCTACACCTGAAATGTAAACCCTTCTTCCAGCAATCAGTGTTTTAGTAATGTAAGCATGGGGCTTTTTTTTTTTTAATAAACTAAAACATACTTAACCTTTACCAAACAAAATCAGCTAGTCCAGGGCATTAAGGGCAGGCAAGCCTATAGAAAATGGGCACTTTACTTACAGGTAGCCAATTGAACAGCTCAGCAGCAGTCTTATCTGAATGTGCAGAAGCCACTTCAGTAGCTGCAAAATGATGTCATACCGGCAGCAGGCAAAAAATGTCCCCCTCCAGGGCAGCTCCAACCTTCTGCTCTCCAGTGGCGCGGGTGACGTCAGACGCTAGTTCTAGCGCGCATGGACACTGCCTGCCCATAAAGCACAGCGCTAGCACCGGCCCCGCCCACAGGCTGTCTCATTAGTGAAGTCAGTCAGTGTATTCCTGCATCTGATCTTCCCACCCAACTATGCCCGCCCCACGTGACCGCCTATCTGTGTGAGCTCATCAGACAGTGCTGCCTGGTCCCGCCCGGTGCCGAAGGAGATAGCGCTGCGCAAGCCGAGGTAGTGTGGAGTGGAGTGTGTGTGTGTGCTGTCATACGGTGGTGACATTGACATATACACAAACCACCCGTCCGCCTCTGCCGCCGCTGGTTACTACACAACACAACTTCACAACAAGTCATAATATTATGAACACATTTATCAAAGTCCAGAAGTGTACAGTGGTGCCGCGGCGCCCCCCCCCCCCCCCCCCCTGGGCTCGAATTGGCGCCCAGGGCGCAGACCCCGCTCGCCCTGCCCTGGTAACGCCACTGGTTGGATGTCTGCATATAAATCTTACGGACCGATATACAGATTGAGGTATCGTATAGTATTGCTAAAACAGAGCAATATGTCATGTATACCATGTGAGGAGTACCCTGCATGAGAATTTGTTCTCTTAATGAGACATTTACAATATTTTCGCCAAACTATTTTATATGTTTTATGTATGTTTTGTCAAAATGTCTAAGTGATATATATACCTATCTTCCTCAGTATCTACCATAATATTTTTAAAGATTATAGTAAAAGTTATATTTTATATAAATACCTACAGAAGAGTGCCCCAACAAAAGAGCGTTCTTTTCTCCTTGTTTGTTTGTCTAATATTATGTAGCAGTAAGCCCGTACCATCAGATGGTGATATTATGTAGCAGTAAGCCCGTACCATCAGATGGTGATATTATGTAGCAGTAAGCCCGTACCATCAGATGGTGATAATATGTAGCAGTAAGCCCGTACCATCAAATGGTAATATTATGTATCAGTAAGCCCGTACCATCAGATGGTGATATTATGTAGCAGTAAGCCCGTACCATCAGATGGTGATAATATGTAGCAGTAAGCCCGTACCATCAAATGGTAATATTATGTAGCAGTAAGCCCGTACCATCAGATGGTGATATTATGTAGCAGTAAGCCCGTACCATCAGATGGTGATAATATGTAGCAGTAAGCCCGTACCATCAAATGGTAATATTATGTAGCAGTAAGCCCGTACCATCAGATGGTGATAATATGTAGTAGTAAGCCTGTACAATCAGATGGTGATAATATGTAGCAGTAAGCCCGTACCATCAAATGGTAATATTATGTATCAGTAAGCCCATACCATCAGATGGTGATATTATGTAGCAGTAAGCCCGTACCATCAGATGGTGATAATATGTAGCAGTAAGCCCATACCATCAAATGGTAATATTATGTATCAGTAAGCCCATACCATCAGATGGTGATATTATGTAGTAGTAAGCCCGTACCATCAGATGGTGATAATATGTAGCAGTAAGCCCGTACCATCAAATGGTAATATTATGTATCAGTAAGCCCGTACCATCAGATGGTGATATTATGTTGCAGTAAGCCCGTACCATCAGATGGTGATATTATGTAGCAGTAAGCCTGTACCATCAGATGGTGATAATAGGTAGCAGTAAGCCCGTACCATCAGATGGTGATAATATGTAGTAGTAACCCCCGTACCATCAGATGGTGATAATATGTATCAGTAAGCCCGTACCATCAGATGGTGATATTATGTAGCAGTAAGCCCGTACCATCAGATGGTGATAATATGTAGCAGTAAGCCCGTACCATCAAATGGTAATATTATGTATCAGTAAGCCCGTACCATCAGATGGTGATATTATGTAGCAGTAAGCCCGTACCATCAGATGGTGATAATATGTAGCAGTAAGCCCGTACCATCAAATGGTAATATTATGTAGCAGTAAGCACGTACCATCAGATGGTGATAATATGTAGTAGTAAGCCTGTACCATCAGATGGTGATAATATGTAGCAGTAAGCCCATACCATCAAATGGTAATATTATGTATCAGTAAGCCCGTACCATCAGATGGTGATATTATGTAGCAGTAAGCCCGTACCATCAGATGGTGATAATATGTAGCAGTAAGCCCGTACCATCAAATGGTAATATTATGTATCAGTAAGCCCATACCATCAGATGGTGATATTTTGTAGCAGTAAGCCCGTACCATCAGATGGTGATAATATGTAGCAGTTAGCCCGTACCATCAAATGGTAATATTATGTATCAGTAAGCCCGTACCATCAGATGGTGATATTATGTAGCAGTAAGCCCGTACCATCAGATGGTGATAATATGTAGCAGTAAGCCCGTACCATCAGATGGTGATAATATGTAGCAGTAAGCCCGTACCATCAGATGGTGATAATATGTAGTAGTAAGCCCGTACCATCAAATGGTGATAATATGTAGCAGTAAGCCCGTACCATCAAATGGTAATATTATGTATCAGTAAGCCCGTACCATCAGATGGTGATATTATGTAGCAGTAAGTACGTACCATCAGATGGTGATAATATGTAGCAGTAAGCCCGTACCATCAAATGGTAATATTATGTATCTGTAAGCCCGTACCATCAGATGGTGATATTATGTAGCAGTAAGCCCGTACCATCAGATGGTGATAATATGTAGCAGTAAGCCCGTACCATCAGATGGTGATAATATGTAGTAGTAAGCCCGTACCATCAAATGGTGATAATATGTAGCAGTAAGCCCGTACCATCAAATGGTAATATTATGTATCAGTAAGCCCGTACCATCAGATGGTGATATTATGTAGCAGTAAGCCCGTACCATCAGATGGTGATAATATGTAGCAGTAAGCCCGTACCATCAAATGGTAATATTATGTATCTGTAAGCCCGTACCATCAGATGGTGATAATATGTAGTAGTAAGCCCGTACCATCAGATGGTGATAATATGTATCAGTAAGCCCGTACCATCAGATGGTGATATTATGTAGCAGTAAGCCCGTACCATCAGATGGTGATAATATGTAGCAGTAAGCCCGTACCATCAAATGGTAATATTATGTATCAGTAAGCCCGTACCATCAGATGGTGATATTATGTAGCAGTAAGCCCGTACCATCAGATGGTGATAATATGTAGCAGTAAGCCCGTACCATCAAATGGTAATATTATGTAGCAGTAAGCACGTACCATCAGATGGTGATAATATGTAGTAGTAAGCCTGTACCATCAGATGGTGATAATATGTAGCAGTAAGCCCGTACCATCAAATGGTAATATTATGTATCAGTAAGCCCGTACCATCAGATGGTGATATTATGTAGCAGTAAGCCCGTACCATCAGATGGTGATAATATGTAGCAGTAAGCCCGTACCATCAAATGGTAATATTATGTATCAGTAAGCCCATACCATCAGATGGTGATATTTTGTAGCAGTAAGCCCGTACCATCAGATGGTGATAATATGTAGCAGTTAGCCCGTACCATCAAATGGTAATATTATGTATCAGTAAGCCCGTACCATCAGATGGTGATATTATGTAGCAGTAAGCCCGTACCATCAGATGGTGATAATATGTAGCAGTAAGCCCGTACCATCAGATGGTGATAATATGTAGCAGTAAGCCCGTACCATCAGATGGTGATAATATGTAGTAGTAAGCCCGTACCATCAAATGGTGATAATATGTAGCAGTAAGCCCGTACCATCAAATGGTAATATTATGTATCAGTAAGCCCGTACCATCAGATGGTGATATTATGTAGCAGTAAGCCCGTACCATCAGATGGTGATAATATGTAGCAGTAAGCCCGTACCATCAAATGGTAATATTATGTATCTGTAAGCCCGTACCATCAGATGGTGATATTATGTAGCAGTAAGCCCGTACCATCAGATGGTGATAATATGTAGCAGTAAGCCCGTACCATCAGATGGTGATAATATGTAGTAGTAAGCCCGTACCATCAGATGGTGATAATATGTAGCAGTAAGCCCGTATCATCAAATGGTAATATTATATATCAGTAAGCCCGTACCATCAAATGGTAATATTATGTATCAGTAAGCCCGTACCATCAGATGGTGATATTATGTAGCAGTAAGCCCGTACCATCAGATGGTGATAATATGTAGCAGTAAGCCCGTACCATCAAATGGTAATATTATGTATCTGTAAGCCCGTACCATCAGATGGTGATATTATGTAGCTGTAAGCCCGTACCATCAGATGGTGATAATATGTAGCAGTAAGCCCGTACCATCAGATGGTGATAATATGTAGTAGTAAGCCCGTACCATCAGATGGTGATAATATGTAGCAGTAAGCCCGTATCATCAAATGGTAATATTATATATCAGTAAGCCCGTACCATCAGATGGTGATATTATGTAGCAGTAAGCCCGTACCATAAGATGGTGATAATATGTAGCAGTAAGCCCGTACCATCAAATGGTAATATTATGTATCAGTAAGCCCGTACCATCAGATGGTGATATTATGTAGCAGTAAGCCCATACCATCAGATGGCAATATTATGTAGCAGTAAGCCCGTACCATCAGATGGTAATATTATGTAGCAGTAAGGGCGTACCATCAGATGGTGATATTATGTATCAGTAAGCCCGTACCATCAGATGGTAATATTATGTAGCAGTCAGCCCGTACCATCAGATGGTAATATTATGTAGCATTAAGCCCGTACCATCAGATGGTAATATTATGTAGCAGTAAGCCCATACCATCAGATGGTAATATTATGTAGCAGTAAGCCCACACCATCAGATGGTAATATTATGTAGCAGAAAGCCCACACCATCAGATGGTGATATTATGTAGCAGTAAGCCCATACCATCAGATGGTGATATTATGTAGCAGTCAGCCCATACCATCAGATGGTGATATTATGTAGCAGTCAGGCCATACCATCAGATGGTAATATTATGGAGAAGTAAGCCCGTACCATCAGATGGTGATATTATGTAGCAGTAAGCCCTTACCATCAGATGGTGATATTATGTAGCAGTAAGCCCGTACCATCCGATGGTGATATTATGTAGCAGTCAGCCCGTACCATCAGATGGTAATATTATGTAGCACTAAGCCCGTACGATCAGATGGTAATATTATGTAGCAGTAAGCCCATACCATCAGATGGTGATATTATGTAGCAGTCAGCCCGTACCATCAGATGGTAATATTATGTAGCATTAAGCCCGTACCATCAGATGGTAATATTATGTAGCAGTAAGCCCATACCATCAGATGGTAATATTATGTAGCAGTAAGCCCATACCGTCAGATGGTAATATTATGTAGCAGAAAGCCCTTACTATCAGATGGTAATATTATGTAGCAGTAAGCCCGTACCATCAGATGGTAATATTATGTAGCAGTAAGCCCATACCATCAGATGGTAATATTATGTAGCAGTAAGCCCATACCATCAGATGGTAATTTTATGTAGAAGTAAGCCCGTACCATCAGATGATAATATTATGTAGCAGTAAGCCCGTACCATCAGATGGTAATATTATGTAGCAGTAAGCCTGTACCATCAAATGGTGATTATATGTAGCAGTAAGCCCGTACAATCAGATGGTGATATTATGTAGCAGTAAGCCAGTACCTTTAGATGGTAATATTATGTAGCATTAAGCCCATACCATCAGATGGTAATATTATGTAGAAGTAAGCCCGTACCATCAGATGGTAATATTATGTAGCAGTAAGCCCGTACCATCAGATGGTAATATTATGTAGCAGTAAGCCCGTACCATCAGATGGTAATATTATGTAGCAGTAAGTCCATACCATCAGATGGTAATATTATGTAGCAGTAAGCCCGTACCATCAGATGGTAATATTATGTAGCAGTAAGCCCGTACCATCAGATGGTAATATTATGTAGCAGTAAGCCCGTACCATCAGATGGTGATATTATGTAGCAGTAAGCCCGTACCATCAGATTGTAATATTATGTAGCAGTCAGGCCGTACCATCAGATGGTAATATTATGTAGCAGTCAGCTCGTACCATCAGATGGTAATATTATGTAGCAGTAAGCCCATACCGTCAGATGGTAATATTATGTAGCAGTAAGCCCATACCATCAGATGGTAATATTATGTAGCAGTAAGCCCACACCTTCAGATGGTAATATTATGAAGCAGAAAGCCCACACCATCAGATGGTGATATTATGTAGCAGAAAGCCCATGCCATCAGATGGTGATATTATGTAGCAGTCAGCCCATACCATCAGATGGTGTTATTATGTAGCAGTCAGGCCGTACTATCAGATGGTAATATTATGGAGAAGTAAGCCCGTACCATCAGATGGTGATATTATGTAGCAGTAAGCCAATACCATCATATGGTTATATTATGTAGCAGTAAGCCCGTACCATCAGATGGTGATATTATGTAGCAGTAAGCCCGTACCATCAGATGGTGATATTATGTAGCAGTAAGCCCGTACCATCAGATGGTAATATTATGTAGCAGTAAGCCCGTACCATCAGATGGTAATATTATGTAGCAGTAAGCCCGTACCATCAGATGGTAATATTATGTAGCAGTAAGCCCGTACCATCAGATGGTAATATTATGTAGCAGTAAGCCCGTACCATCAGATGGTAATATTATGTAGCAGTAAGCCCATACCATCAGATGGTAATATTATGTAGCAGTAAGCCCATACCGTCAGATGGTAATATTATGTAGCAGAAAGCCCACACCATCAGATGGTGATTTTATGGAGAAGTAAGCCCTTACCATCAGATGGTTATATTATGTAGCAGTAAGCCCTTACCATCAGATGGTGATATTATTTAGCAGTAAGCCTGTACCATCAGATGTTGATATTATTTAGCATTAAGCCAATACCATCAGATAGTAATATTATGTAGCAGTAAGCCCATACCATCAGATGGTAATATTATGTAGCAGTAAGCCCGTACCATCAGATGGTGATATTATGTAGCAGTAACCCAATACCATCATATGGTTATATTATGTAGCAGTAATCCCGTACCATCAGATGGTGTAATTATGTAGCAGTAAGTCCGTACCAACAGATGGTGATATTATGTAGCAATAATCCCATACCATCAGATGGTGATATTATGTAGCAGTAATCCCGTACCATCAGATGGTGTTATTATGTAGCAGTAAGCCCGTACCAACAGATGGTGATATTATGTAGCAGTAATCCCGTACCATCAGATGGTGTTATTATGTAGCAGTATGCCCGTACCATCAGATGGTGATATTATGTAGCAGTAAGCCCGTACCATCAGATGGTGATAATATGTAGCAGTAAGCCCGTACCATCAAATGGTAATATTATGTAGCAGTAAGCACGTACCATCAGATGGTGATAATATGTAGTAGTAAGCCTGTACCATCAGATGGTGATAATATGTAGCAGTAAGCCCGTACCATCAAATGGTAATATTATGTATCAGTAAGCCCGTACCATCAGATGGTGATATTATGTAGCAGTAAGCCCGTACCATCAGATGGTGATAATATGTAGCAGTAAGCCCGTACCATCAAATGGTAATATTATGTATCTGTAAGCCCATACCATCAGATGGTGATATTATGTAGCAGTAAGCCCGTACCATCAGATGGTGATAATATGTAGCAGTAAGCCCGTACCATCAAATGGTAATATTATGTATCAGTAAGCCCGTACCATCAGATGGTGATATTATGTAGCAGTAAGCCCGTACCATCAGATGGTGATAATATGTAGCAGTAAGCCCGTACCATCAGATGGTGATAATATGTAGCAGTAAGCCCGTACCATCAGATGGTGATAATATGTAGTAGTAAGCCCGTACCATCAGATGGTGATAATATGTAGCAGTAAGCCCGTACCATCAAATGGTAATATTATGTATCAGTAAGCCCGTACCATCAGATGGTGATATTATGTAGCAGTAAGCCAATACCATCATATGGTAGTAAGCCCGTACCATCAGATGGTGATATTATGTAGCAGTAAGCCCGTACCATCAGATGGTGATAATATGTAGCAGTAAGCCCGTACCATCAAATGGTAATATTATGTATCAGTAAGCATGTACCATCAGATGGTGATATTATGTAGCAGTAAGCCCATACCATCAGATGGTGATAATATGTAGCAGTAAGCCCGTACCATCAAATGGTAATATTATGTAGCAGTAAGCACGTACCATCAGATGGTGATAATATGTAGTAGTAAGCCTGTACCATCAGATGGTGATAATATGTAGCAGTAAACCCGTACCATCAAATGGTAATATTATGTATCAGTAAGCCCGTACCATCAGATGTTGATATTAAGTAGCTGTAAGCCCATACCATCAGATGGTGATAATATGTAGCAGTAAGCCCGTACCATCAAATGGTAATATTATGTATCAGTAAGCCCATACCATCAGATGGTGATATTATGTAGCAGTAAGCCCGTACCATCAGATGGTGATAATATGTAGCAGTAAGCCCGTACCATCAAATGGTAATATTATGTATCAGTAAGCCCGTACCATCAGATGGTGATATTATGTAGCAGTAAGCCCGTACCATCAGATGGTGATAATATGTAGCAGTAAGCCCGTACCATCAGATGGTGATAATATGTAGCAGTAAGCCCGAACCATCAGAAGGTGATAATATGTAGTAGTAAGCCCGTAGCATCAGATGGTGATAATATGTAGCAGTAAGCCCGTACCATCAAATGGTAATATTATGTATCAGTAAGCCCGTACCATCAGATGGTGATATTATGTAGCAGTAAGCCCGTACCATCAGATGGTGATAATATGTAGCAGAAAGCCCTTACTATCAGATGGTAATATTATGTAGCAGTAAGCCCGTACAATCAGATGGTAATATTATGTAGCAGTAAGCCCATACCATCAGATGGTAATATTATGTAGCAGTAAGCCCATACCATCAGATGGTAATTTTATGTAGAAGTAAGCCCGTACCATCAGATGGTAATATTATGTAGCAGTAAGCCCGTACCATCAGATGGTAATATTATGTAGCAGTAAGCCTGTACCATCAAATGGTGATTATATGTAGCAGTAAGCCTGTACCATCAGATGGTGATATTATGTAGCAGTAAGCCAGTACCATCAGATGGTAATATTATGTAGCATTAAGCCCATACCATCAGATGGTAATATTATGTAGCAGTAAGCCCGTACCATCAGATGGTAATATTATGTAGCAGTAAGCCCGTACCATCAGATGGTAATATTATGTAGCAGTAAGCCCATACCATCAGATGGTAATATTATGTAGCAGTAAGCCCATACCATCAGATGGTAATATTATGTAGCAGTAAGCCCGTACCATCAGATGGTAATATTATGTAGCAGTAAGCCCGTACCATCAGATGGTAATATTATGTAGCAGTAAGCCCGTACCATCAGATGGTGATATTATGTAGCAGTAAGCCCGTACCATCAGTTTGTAATATTATGTAGCAGTCAGGCCGTACCATCAGATGGTAATATTATGTAGCAGTCAGCTCGTACCATCAGATGGTAATATTATGTAGCATTAAGCCCTTACCATCAGATGGTAATATTATGTAGCAGTAAGCCCATATCATCAGATGGTAATATTATTTAGCAGTAAGCCCACACCATCAGATGGTAATATTATGAAGCCGAAAGCCCACACCATCAGATGGTGATATTATGTAGCAGTAAGCCCATACCATCAGATGTTGATATTATGTAGCAGTCAGCCCATACCATCAGATGGTGTTATTATGTAGCAGTCAGGCCGTACTATCAGATGGTAATATTATGGAGAAGTAAGCCCGTACCATCAGATGGTGATATTATGTAGCAGTAAGCCAATACCATCATATGGTTATATTATGTAGCAGTAAGCCCGTACCATCAGATGGTGATATTATGTAGCAGTAAGCCCATACCATCAGATGGTGATATTATGTAGAAGTAAGCCCGTACCATCAGATGGTAATATTATATAGCAGTAAGCCCATACCATCAGATGGTAATATTATGTAGCAGTAAGCCCGTACCATCAGATGGTAATATTATGTAGCAGTAAGCCCATACCATCAGATGGTAATATTATGTAGCAGTAAGCCCGTACCATCAGATGGTAATATTATGTAGCAGTAAGCCCATACCATCAGATGGTAATATTATGTAGCAGTAAGCCCATACTGTCAGATGGTAATATTATGTAGCAGAAAGCCCACACCATCAGATGGTGATTTTATGGAGAAGTAAGCCCTTACCATCAGATGGTGATATTATGTAGCAGTAAGCCCTTACCATCAGATGGTGATATTATTTAGCAGTAAGCCCGTACCATCAGATGTTGATATTATTTAGCATTAAGCCAATACCATCAGATAGTAATATTATGTAGCAGTAAGCCCATACCATCAGATGGTAATATTATGTAGCAGTAAGCCCGTACCATCAGATGGTGATATTATGTAGCAGTAACCCAATACCATCATATGGTTATATTATGTAGCAGTAATCCCGTACCATCAGATGGTGTTATTATGTAGCAGTAAGTCCGTACCAACAGATGGTGATATTATGTAGCAATAATCCCATACCATCAGATGGTGATATTATGTAGCAGTAATCCCGTACCATCAGATGGTGTTATTATGTAGCAGTAAGCCCGTACCAACAGATGGTGATATTATGTAGCAGTAATCCCGTACCATCAGATGGTGTTATTATGTAGCAGTATGCCCGTACCATCAGATGGTGATATTATGTAGCAGTAAGCCCGTACCATCAGATGGTGATAATATGTAGCAGTAAGCCCGTACCATCAAATGGTAATATTATGTATCAGTAAGCCCGTACCATCAGATGGTGATATTATGTAGCAGTAAGCCCGTACCATCAGATGGTGATAATATGTAGCAGTAAGCCCGTACCATCAAATGGTAATATTATGTAGCAGTAAGCACGTACCATCAGATGGTGATAATATGTAGTAGTAAGCCTGTACCATCAGATGGTGATAATATGTAGCAGTTAGCCCGTACCATCAAATGGTAATATTATGT
This sequence comes from Taudactylus pleione, assembly GCA_031769625.1. Classification (NCBI taxonomy): domain Eukaryota; kingdom Metazoa; phylum Chordata; class Amphibia; order Anura; family Myobatrachidae; genus Taudactylus; species Taudactylus pleione. Next base: position 1,559,086 of record JAUIMM010000181.1, read on the forward strand.
ATCAGTAAGCCCGTACCATCAGATGGTGATATTATATAGCAGTAAGCCCGTACCATCAGATGGTGATAATATGTAGCAGTAAGCCCGTACCATCAAATGGTAATATTATGTATCAGTAAGCCCATACCATCAGATGGTGATATTATGTAGCAGTAAGCCCGTACCATCAGATGGTGATAATATGTAGCAGTAAGCCCGTACCATCAAATGGTAATATTATGTATCAGTAAGCCCGTACCATCAGATGGTGATATTATGTAGCAGTAAGCCCGTACCATCAGATGGTGATAATATGTAGCAGTAAGCCCGTGCCATCAGATGGTGATAATATGTATCAGTAAGCCCGTACCATCAGATGGTGATAATATGTAGTAGTAAGCCCGTACCATCAGATGGTGATAATATGTAGCAGTAAGCCCGTACCATCAAATGGTAATATTATGTATCAGTAAGCCCGTACCATCAGATGGTGATATTATGTAGCAGTAAGCCAATACCATCATATGGTAGTATGCCCGTGCCATCAGATGGTGATAATATGTATCAGTAAGCCCGTACCATCAGATGGTGATAATATGTAGTAGTAAGCCCGTACCATCAGATGGTGATAATATGTAGCAGTAAGCCCGTACCATCAATTGGTAATATTATGTATCAGTAAGCCCGTACCATCAGATGGTGATATTATGTAGCAGTAAGCCAATACCATCATATGGTTATATTATGTAGCAGTAAGCCCGTACCATCAGATGGTAATATTATGTAGCAGTAAGCCTGTACCATCAGATGGTGATATTATTTAGCAGTAAGCCCATACCATCAGATGTTGATATTATTTAGCAGTAAGCCAATACCATCAGATGGTAATATTATGTAGCAGTAAGCCCATACCGTCAGATGGTAATATTATGTAGCAGAAAGCCCACACCATCAGATGGTCATATTATGTAGCAGTAAGCCCTTACCATCAGATGGTGATATTAAGTAGCAGTAAGTCCTTACCATCAGATGGTGATATTATTTAGCAGTAAGCCCGTACCATCAGATGTTGATATTATTTAGCAGTAAGCCAATACCATCAGATAGTAATATTATGTAGCAGTAAGCCCATACCATCAGTTGTAATATTATGTTGCAGTAAGCCCGTACCATCAGATGGTGATATTATGTAGCAGTAAGCCAATACCATCATATGGTTATATTATGTAGCAGTAAGCCCGTACCATCAGATGGTGATATTATGTAGCAGTAATCCCGTACCATCAGATGGTGTTATTATGTAGCAATAAGCCCGTACCAACAGATGGTGATATTATGTAGCAATAATCCCATACCATCAGATGGTGATATTATGTGGCAGTAATCCCGTACCATCAGATGGTGTTATTATGTAGCAGTAAGCCCGTACCAACAGATGGTGATATTATGTAGCAGTAATCCCGTACCATCAGATGCTGTTATTATGTAGCAGTATGCCCGTACCATCAGAAGGTGATATTATGTAGCAGTATCCCCTACCATCAGATGGTGATAATATGTAGCAGTAAGCCCATACCATCAGATTGTGATATTATGTAGCAGTATCCCCTACCATCAGATGGTGATAATATGTAGCAGTAAGCCAATACCATCATATGGTTATATTATGTAGCAGTAAGCCCGTACCATCAGATGGTGATATTATGTAGCAGTAAGCCCGTACCATCAGATGGTGATATTATGTAGCAGTAAGCCAATACCATCACATGGTGATATTATGTAGCAGTAAGCCCACACCATCATATGGTTATATTATGTAGCAGTAAGCCCACACCATCACATGGTGATATTATGTAGCAGTAAGCCAATACCATCAGGTGGTGTTATTATGTAGCAGTAAGCCTGTACCAACAGATGGTGATATTATGTAGTAGTAAGCCCGTACCCTCAGATGGTGATATTATGTAGCAGTAAGCCCATACCATCAGATTGTGATATTATGTAGCAGTAAGCCCGTACCTTCAGATGGTGATATTATGTAGCAGTATCCCCTACCATCAGATGGTGATAATATGTAGCAGTAAGCCTGTACCTTCAGATGGTGATATTATGTAGCAGTATCCCCTACCATCAGATGGTGATATTATGCAGCAGTAAGCCCATACCATCAGATGGTGATATTATGTAGCAGTAAGCCCGCATCATCAGATGGTGATATTATGTAGCAGTAAGCCCGTACCTTCAGATGGTGATATTATGTAGCAGTAAGCCCGTTCCCTCAGATGGTGATATTATGTAGTAGTAAGCCCGTAGCATCAGATGCTGATATTATGTAGCAGTAAGCCTGTATCATCAGATGGTGATATTATGTAGCAGTTCGCCCATATAATCAGATGGTGATATTATGTAGCAGAAAGCCCATATAATCAGATGGTCATATTATGTAGCAGTACGCCCATACCCTCAGATGGTGATATTATGTAGCAGTAAGCCCGTACCATCAGATGGTGATATTATGTAGCAGTAAGCCCGTACCATCACATGGTGATATTATGTAGCAGTAAGCCTATATAATCAGATGGTGATATTGTGTAGCAGTAAGCCCGTATAATCAGATGGTGATATTATGTAGTTGTAAGCCCGTACCATCAGATGGTGATATTATGTAGTAGTAAGCCCGTACCATCAGATGGTGATATTATGTAGCAGTAAGCCCGTACCATCAGATGGTGATATTATGTTGCAGTAAAACTTTGCCATCCTTGCTCTGTGGCTAGTTTGGTTTGGTTTATACCAGCTAAACGTCATTGCGTTGCTAATTTGCTCCGCTTTGTTTTTGGCTTGCCTTCATCAAAGTTTCTGTTGTATTATTGTGACATGGAACCCATTCATCAGCGAATCATACTGGCGTACGCAGGAGTCGCATCCTTGTCTGAGAGGGAGATGGCCGAGAGGAGGAGAAGGCCTCGCTCTTGTTGGACAAAAGAGTGGCTGCTGCGGAGGCTTCCCATGACCCACATGCCTCTGTTGATTTAAATTCGTGAGAATAACCCGGGCGACTACCGGAATTTCTTGCGGATGGACGAGGTGATGTTTCAGGAGTTGCTCCGGCTTGTTAACCCTGTTATCCAGAAACAAGATACCAACATGAGGAGGACGATATTGGCTGAGGGGAGGCTGGTGGCTACCTTTGCGGTTTTTAGCTACTGTAAGATCCTTGGCTGACCTTAAGTTCGGGTTCCTGATTTCACCACAGGCTGTCGGCGTCTTCATCCCTGAGACGTGCAAGACCATATACCAGGCCCTCAAGTCTGAGTGTTTAGAGGTAAGATAAATTTGCACATTATGCACTCAGATAAATGCATGCAATGAAACACTGTGGGGTATATTCAATTAGCTCCAAAAAGTCAGTTTCTGCGGCAAAGTTTTGCTGGTGAGGTCATTTCGCCAGGCGAAAACTTATCCCCGTATTCAATTTCAAAGACTTTTCGCCGGTGTGAAAAGACAATGCCTTTGAATCATTGAAAAAGAATTGCCTCTGAATGGAGGTGAAAAAAGTGCAGAATTGGGGTTTAGGGGTGCAAAGTTGCAGAACCCCTGTGCAGCCTTAGGACAGTCCCCCAAAGGTAAACTGTCAGGACTGCAACTATTTCAGTACATAAAGATAGATTACTTTTGCCAAAGTTCCATTGTGGTGGTTGGAGGAGCTATCCTGCTTGCTGGCGTACTTCTCATTCAGGGGATAGAGAGTTAAAGTGATCATCTGTTTCCCAGCTGTCGTCAGGTTGTGGGATTCCTAGATTGCTCATTATTTCAAACCTGATTCCATTTGGGTCACATGTTCTGAACTTCCTATGGATCACAGACCTCTAGTTTAAAGCCTGTTACTAAATGTGTCTCAGTGTCTGTGCAATGTTACTTTCAGGTCTTTCTTGGACCGCTCATGTTCCAGCTAAACTTCTGATGCCAGTTACCAGCCTCACTACAGAGCTCAGCATAGCCATTGCTTTTGCTCCATTGCTGTGGTTTCACCTTTTGCTGCACTATTTACTTTGCCTGTTGCCTCTCACTCCTATGGACATCGAACACATCTTCGGTACAGTTGTCAACTGCATCATTACAGTTTTCATCACCGCATCACAGGGCACAACCCCGTTCTGGATTCTAGTCACACCGCAGGGCTCAACCCTGTTCCGGAACCACACCGCTTCACAGGGCTCAACCCTGCTTCAACCTCCGCATCACAGGGCTCAACCCTGCTCCAACCTTATCGCATCACAGGGCTCAACCCTGCTCCGACCTCATCGCATCACAGGGCTCAACCCTGCTTTAACCTCACCGCATCACAGGGCTCAACCCTGCTCCGACCTCACCGCATCACAGGGCTCAACCCTGCTCCGACCTCATCGCATCACAGGGCTCAACCCTGCTGTAACCTCACAGCATCACAGGGCTCAACCCTGCTCCAACCTCATCGCATCACAGGGCTCAACCCTGTTTCAACCTCACTGCATCACAGGGCTCAACCCTGCTCCGATCTCATCGCATCACAGGGCTCAACCCTGCTCTGTCTTTCACCGCATTACAGGGCTGACTCTGCTCCGACCTCATCGCATCACAGGCCTCAACCCTGCTTTAACCTCACCGCATCACAGGGCTCAACCCTGCTCCGACCTCACCGCATCACAGGGCTCAACCCTGCTCCGACCTCATCGCATCACAGGGCTCAACCCTGCTGTAACCTCACAGCATCACAGGGCTCAACCCTGCTCCAACCTCATCGCATCACAGGGCTCAACCCTGTTTCAACCTCACAGCATCACAGGGCTCAACCCTGCTTCTACCTCACCGCATCACAGGGATCGACCCTGCTCCGTCTTTCACCGCATCACAGGGCTCACTCTGCTCCGGATCTCCATCACTACAGGGTTCCACCCAGGTGAAGCTCCTCTATACCATCCTGAGGTGTTAGCCTCATACTGGACTCGGGGTTCCCTACCATATTACTTTTCTGTGTTTAAGACTATATGGGGGGATTTCTCCTATACTCATTATTGCTTATGTGAACCTCAGTGTTGTTGAGACTTTATGTGAGACGTTGCTATTATATTTCTCCTGTGAATAAATTCTATTTACTTTTACTCCGTGCTATCGAGATATCATGACAAGGTCATTCCTAAAGCCACCCCAGTTTATTTTGCCTAGTAGGCCTCCTCCCAGGAGTCTCAAGTGTTGGCAGCCGTGACAGTTTGCACAGACCTGAAAATAAATCCGGATCTGGAACAGGCTACTGGGGTACAGGTGCTTCAGGGTTTGACCGCTTGTTTGGAAGTACAGGAAAACACTCAAGTTCAAGTTTTACAATGTCTACAGGATTTTTCCACACATCTTGATAAACTTAAGATTCCTGTTACAAGTACATCAGGGGCTTCTGCTTCTCATCTACGTTTACCGACTCCTACCTCTTATGATGGTAATCCAAAAATATGTAGAGGATTTCTCAACCAATGTGAGATTCATTTTGAATTGTTACCTCAAAGTTTTACCACCTCTCGTGTTAAAGTGGCTTATATCGTGTCATTATTGTCTGGTGCTTCTCTCGAGTGGGCCTCTCCTTTATGGGAGAGAAATGATACCTTAATGTCTAATTACCAAGCTTTTGTTACTACTTTCAAAAGGATATTTGATGAACCTGGAAGATCAGTGGCCTTGTCTGTGGATATTTTGCGTGTAAAGCAAGGAACAGCTCCATTTGGTCAGTATGTGGTTCGTTTTCAAACTATAGCCGCAGAACTTAAATGGAATAATGAGGCATTAAGAGCAGCATATTGGAATGGTCTCTCTAAGAGACTTAAAGATGAGTTGGTGACTCGGGATCTTCCTGAGAATTTGGATGAGTTAATTTCGTTGACTATTAAAATTGATTTGCATATGCGAGAACGAGGGGTTCAGAGGAGTCGCTCTGAGTGTTCTAAAAGTTCTCTTCCCCAGCCTCGCTCTTTTCATAGTACATCTGATGAGCCTATGCAAATTAATAAAGCTAAATTGTCTGAAGTTGAGAAGCATCGTAGGAGGCGTTCTAATTTGTGCTTGTATTGTGCATCCTCAGAACATTTCTTGGCTAAATGTCCAATAAGGCCGGGAAACGATCATCCCTAGTTGATGGAGGGGAAGTCAAACTAGGGGTACTTTCTAAAGTTTCCCCCAAATAGGATTGTTTAATTTCGGTGAGTATTCCAGATTTTGGTTCTTCGTGTCAAGAGTTTTCTTCATTGCTAGATTCTGGGGCAGCTGGCAATTTTATATCATTGTCTTTGGTTCAGAAATTAAAAATTCCTGTTGTCAAATTAACCCGTTCTTTTTCCCTTTCTGCAGTTAATGGGACTAGAATTTCTAATGGATATGTTACGCATCATACAAAGTCTAAGAAGTTGAGGGTAGGAGCTTTGGATGAAGAATATTTCTATGTATGATATAGTTCTAGGTTTACCATGGTTAACTCTTCATAATCTCATATTGATTGGACTTGTTCTCAAATTCTTTCTTGAAGTCCTAAATGCAAACTAAACTGTTTGATTCCTGTGGTATGATTGGCTGAAGTGAAAGTAGATGTTCCACCTTCTCTCCCACAGCCTTATCATGAATATGCTGATGTATTTTCTGAGCAGGTGGCAGACGAACTTCCACCCGTTCATCCCTGGCATTGTCCTATTGAACTTATTCCTGGTAAAATGCCACCCAAAGGTCGAGTATACCCTCTCTCTGTTCCTGAGACTCAAGCCATGTCGGAGGAATATGTGCAAGATAACCTTCGAAAGGGGTTTATCAGGCCTTCTTCATCTCCCCCTGGAGTGGGCTTCTTTTTTGTAAAGATAAAGGATTGTGGTTTTCGTTTATGTATCAACTTTAGAGGTCTAAATGAGATCACGGTAAAAAATAAATATCCTTTGCCTCTCATTACAGAATTGTTTGACAGAGTTAAGGGGTCGCGACTGTTTACTAAACTTGATCTAAAGGGAGCCTACAACTTGATCAGAGTTAAAGAGGGTGATGAGTGGAAAACTGTGTTTAATATGCGAGATGGCGATTATGAGAACCTCGTCATGCCTTTTGGTTTATGTAATGCTCCTGCGGTGTTCCAGGAGTTTGTGAATGAAATTTTCCGAGATATACTTTATCATTTTGTTATTGTTTATTTTGATGATATTTTGATTTTTTTCCAGGAATCTTTCTGATCTCCGTACCCATGTTAAAGAGATATTAAGTCATCTTCGAGCTAATAAGCTTTATGGTAACATCTCCAAGTGTGTTTTTGAAGTCCCAATGATACCCTTTTTGGGGTATATCATTTCCGGTTCTGAACTTCACATGGACCCTGAAAAGTTAAAGGCTATTCAAGATTGGGTTTTGCCCACTTCATTAAAGTCTATTCAGAGATTTTTAGGCTTTGCCAATTATTACAGAAAGTTTATCAAAGCGTTTTCAATGATTGTAGCTCCAATTACTGCTATGACAAAAAAAGGGATTAATCCCAGAGTGTGGTCCCCAGAGGCATTGGATTAATTTCAGACTCTCAAAGATGCATTTTCCGTGGCCCCCATTCTAGTTCAACCTGATGTTGAGAAGCCATTTATGCTAGAAGTGGATGCGTCCACTTATGGAGTTGGGGCTATTTTGTCTCAAGTGCTGAAGATGGGAGAAAAGTATCTTGTGGATTCTTTTAACGAAAGTTTTCTAGTGCTGAGAGTAATTACTCCATCGTGGACCAAGAGTTGTTAGCTATTAAGTTAGCTTTGGAGGAATGGAGATATTTATTAGAAAGCGCAAAGCACCCTGTTACTATTTTTACAGACCATAAAAATTTGTTGTATTTGAAAACTGTCCAATGTTTGAACCCACGACAAGCTCATTGGGCACTCTTTTTTTCTCGTTTTGATTTTGTCCTCAGGTATCGTCCAGGTTCATTGAATATAAAGGCAGATGCACTTTCACGCTCAGTGTTGGAAGAGAAAGAACAAAATGAGGATCAAAGGTACCCTATAATAAACCCTCTGTCATTTTCTTCAATTTCCATCTCTACTGATCCTCCTCCTGGGAAGATATTTGTGGCACCAGAGTTACGAGGTAAACTTCTTTCCTGGGCTCATAATGCCCATTTCTCTGGACATCCAGGGGTACGTAAAATGTACTCATTTTTGCAACGTTCCTATTGGTGGTCTTCCATGAAAAATGATGTCCAAGAGTTTGTACGTTCTTGTTCTAAGTGTGTACAACATAAGTCCTCCCAGCAGTCTCCAGTTGGTCCTCTCCATCCACTACCCATTCCCACCTAACCATGGACCCATCTTTCCATGGATTTTATTACAGATCTTCCTGAGTCTAGGGGGTGTACAGTTATTTGGGTATTGGTGGATTGTTTTACCAAGATGGCTCATTTTTGTCCTTTGGCTCGAATTCCATCAGTTCCCAGTTTGTTACTCAGTTTTGGAGGGCTTTATGTTCATCATTGCAAATTACATTACAGTTTTCTTCTGCATATCACCCTCAGTCAAATGGACAAACCGAAAGAGTGAACCAGGAGTTGGAGACCTTCTTGAGAATGTATATTTTTTCTTCTCAAGATGATTGGATGGATTTCTTGCCTTGGGCTGAGTTTGCTCAAAACTTTCATTATTCATCTGCTACAGGTGTAAGTCCTTTTTTTGCCAATTCTTGTCGGCATCCTTGAGTTCCTGAGCTTCAATCAAATCCTACAGTGGACATTCCAGCAGCCAAAGCTACCCTCCAATTTTTTTTCGGGAATTTGGAGACAGGTGCATAAGTGTCTTAGGAAAGCCTTTTATAATTATAAGGTCTTTGCTGATAGAAAACGTTCAGCTGTTCCTAAATAATCTGTTGGGGATCGTGTCTGGTTGTCTACTAGAAATCTGCGACTTAAAGTACCCAGGGGCGTAGGGAGGGCAGCTCCAGTGGAGCGCAGGCTCCAGGCGCCGCAACTGTCTGGAGGCGCTATGCACTGCTGTGTACCTGGCAGCTGTCTTAGCTGACAGCCTGCTGGGTGCCAGCATTGCACTGTGAGCGCTGGCTAAGGCAGCCTCTGATCACTTCATAGGCCAGTGTTAACAGTAATGCAATGCACGGGTGACGTAATCACCCGCGTGCTGAGGAGCCGGCGTGGCCACGCCTGCTGGATCTAGTTAGATCCAGTCAGGATGCCAGTGGCAATGACAGCATGGATGACGGCTCAGGTAAGTACTGGGGGGGTGGGGGCAGAACTACAGGGGGAGGTGAACTACTGGGGGCACTGCTTATGGGCACCACTACATTGGGGAGCTGCATATGGGCACTACTACAGGGGACACAGTATTGGGGGGCACAACTACAGGGGCACTACTTAAAGGGGCACAACTACTGGGGTCACTGCATATGGGCACCTATACAGCAGGCACTGCATAAGGGCACTACTACAGGGGGCACTGCATATGGGCACGACTACAGGGGGCACTGCATATGGGCATCACAACAGGGGGCATTGCAAATGGGCACCACTACAGGGGACACTGCATATGGGCACCACAATAGAGGGCATTACATATGGGCACCACTACAGCGGGAACTGCATATGGGCAACACTACAGGGGTCACAGTATGGGGAGGCAGAACTACAGGGGTACTACTATGGGGCACTGCATATGGGCACCACAACAGGGGGCATTGCATATGGGCACCACTGCAAGGGGCATTGCATATGGGCACTACTACATATGGGCAACACTACAGGGGGCTGCCTCTAATCTTTTATTTTTATTTCATTTTACTTTAATCCCATATGGACCCGCCTTCTCCCTGAAACACTTGAAGGGGGAGCCATAGCATGCATGTGCTCTGGGCACCCTGGCTACACGGTACTCCTCTGAAAGTACCTACTATGAAGTTTGCTTTATCAACCCAGTGGCATGTAAGTTACAGTTACCTCCAACTATGCATGTACCTAACTCCTTTCATGTCTCCTTGCTTAGACCACTGATTCTTAATCGATTTCATGACAGCTTGCCTAAAGTACCTCCCATAAAAACTGCTCGAGGTGTGGAGTTTGAGATCAATAAGATTCTGGATTCACGTAAGCATCAAAATCAATTACCATACCTTATAGATTGGAAGGGTTACGGGCTGGAGGAGAGGTCTTGGATTAAAGACTCTGATGTCCATGCTCCTAAGTTGATACGTAATTTTCATGCTAAATTCCCTTTAAAACCTGGTGGTTGTTCGGAGACCACCCAAAAAGGGGGGGTACTGTCAGGACTGTGACTATTTCAGTACAAAAAGATAGATTACTTTTTCCAAAGTTCCTTTGTGGTCATTGGAGGAGCTATCCTGCTTGCTGGCGCTCTTCACATACAAGGGATAGAGAGTTAAAGTGATCATCTGTTTCCAAGGTGTTGTCAGGTTGTGGGATTCCTAGATTGCTCTTTATTTCAAACCTGATTCATTTGGGTCACATGTTCTGAAGTTCCTATGGATCACATACCTCTAGTATAAAGCCTGTTACTAACTGTGTCTCAGTGTCTGTGCAACGTTACTTTCAAGTCTTTCTTGGACTCCTGCCAGATCCCTGCTGTGCCTGTGGGCTGCTGTGGACTTTACTATATCTCCACTCATGGTCCAGCTAAACTTCTGATGCCAGTTACCAGCCACACTACAGAGCTCAGCATAGCCATTGCCTAAGTATTGATTTCTGCTCCACTGCTGTGGTTTCACCTTTTGCTGCACTATTTACTTTGCCTATTTGCCTCTCACTCCTGTGGACATCGTATCCATCTTCATTACAGTTGTCAACTGCACCATTACAGTTTTCATCACCGCATCGCGGGGCTCAACCCCGTTCCGGATTCTAGTCACACCGTAGGGCTTAACCCCGTTCTGGAACCACACCACTTCATAGGGCTCAACCCTGCTTCAACCTCATCGCATCACAGGGCTCAACCCTGCTCCGACCTCACCGCATCACAGGGCTCATCCCTGCTCCGACCTCACCGCATCACAGGGCTCAAACCTGCTCTGACCTCATTGCATTATAGGGCTCAACCCTGCTCCGGATTCTAGTTACACCGTAGGGCTTAACCCATTCTGGAACCACACTGCTTCACAGGGCTCAACCCTGCTTCAACCTCATCGCATCACAGGGCTCAACCCTGCTCCGACCTCACCGCATCACAGGGCTCAATCCTGCTCCAACCTCACTGCATCACAGGGCTCAACCCTGCTCCGACCTCACCGCATCACAGGGCTCAACCCTGCGCCGACCTCATCACATCACATGGCTCAACCCTGCTCCGACCTCACTGCATCAGAGGGCTCAACCCTGCTCTGACCTCATTGCATCATAGGGCTCAACCCTGCTCCGAATTCTAGTTAAACCGTAGGGCTTAACCACGTTCCGGAACCACACCGCTTCACAGGGCTCAACCCTGCTCCGACCTCACCGCATCACAGAAATAGTTATCAGTGGTGCGCTCTGGGGCAATTAGAATATGTAAATGAAAGTATAAATTAGATAAATAAGTCACTTTCTTGATGTTGTTGGACTGCAAAATGTCCTACTAATGTCTTAAACAAAAAGTCCCGACTTGAATCTGTAGGTAGGGTGTTCTTAAAGATAATTAAACAGTTATGACGATGACGTGTGTTCCTTATCCCTGACCGGGAATGTATGCAATCGAAAAATCCCGCTGTCTCTTATGGAGAAGGATCTTTTGATAGTCCCAAGGAATACGTGGCACCCAAAGAATTATAGTCCGTGATGTCTGTAGGATGGGTGTTCTTATATGTACTTGATATTACCATAAGTCTCCTTGCTCACATTCCACCTCAAATAAAATATATTGGCACAGTATCAGGGATCATGGTGAACACCATGGTGCAGGTAGGTAAGAAATGGTTTGTACTTACCAATATGATGTATCAATCCTGCTGGTTCTCCTTATCTCTGGTGCTCTTGTTGCTGCTTATGAGGGTACTGAATGTGTGGAATGTGCTGTTGAACTCTTAGTAATGAAGTATGGAATATACTACAGACTCCAGTCTGGTTAAAACTAATTTATTTTAATATGACTTATGACTCAGGGGAGTCTGGAATCAGCACACTGTACACAGGAGTCATAGACTGTGAGAAAAGTCTCTAAATTGCATAAAATATAACAAAAGTTCTCTCATGAAAAAAATCTTTGTAAGTAGGGGGTGATGCCCAACGCGTTTCATCCGTTAAACGGACTTTTTAAAGGTACCCACCCTTCTCTTTACTGACTATATAGAGTGTATGATTAATTCGTCTGAAGCTCCGGTGATTGCTTCTCGCACTTCCGGGTTGCGTGCACAAGTGCGTCATAGCGCATCACAACCAATGAATGTGGACGATGTTTCTAATACTAGAGTGTGCTCCGGAGTCCCCGTTTTGGTTCTGCGCATGCGCTGCCTATAGCGGCCATTTTGTAATAGGTTTTTATAGCAATAATGTTCCAGCCTGCTCTAGCTGTTGTTAATGCTTGCACTAGAGTGTATGTTAGATGCCACCCTCCTCCGGTGGCCATTTTGTCTCTGATCGATTGTGTTATTTGACTGTATTCATCATAGGGGGCCATTTTGTTGATTATTACCAAACCCTTTCTGTCAATATATTCATACTGCGACTGTCATCATGGGGCTCAACCCTGCTCCAACCTCACCGCATCACAGGGCTCAACCCTGCTCCGACCTCATCGCATCACAGGGCTCAACCCTGCTCCGACCTCATTGCATCACAGGGCTCAACCCTGCTCTGACCTCATCGCATCACAGGGCTCAACCTTGCTCCATCTTTCACTGCATCACAGGGCTCAACCCTGCTCCGACCTCAAGCTCCTCTATACCATCCTGAGGTGTTAGCCTCATACTGGACTCGGGGTTCCCCTACCTTATTACTTTTCTGTGTTAAAGACTATATGGGAGGTTTTCTCCTATACTCATTATTGCTTATGTGAACCTCAGTGTTGTTGAGACTTTATGTTAGACATTGCTATTATATTTCTCCTGTGAATAAATTCTATTTACTTTTACTCCGTGCTATCGAGATTTCATGAAAAGGTCATTCCTAAAGCCACCCCAGTTTATTGTGCCTAGTAGGCTGCCTTCTCCCAGGAGTCTCAAGTGTCAGCAGCCGTGGCACTATCACAGTGAGGCGGATGCTGCAACTCCTCGGTGATCTTAAGAAAGATATCACAGTTGAATTATCTTCTACTGTTGGGGAGCTGACACATGAAGTCACTGAATTAGGTGGTTGCACGGACCTTCTTGAGAATAAGAGGGAGAGGTGGTTGCTTCTCAAAGTGACCTAATATCCGCCCATGAAACTACCCAAGCAGAACTTTGTGCACTTCGGGATAAACTAGCTGATCTTGAAGACAGGGCACACAGGAACAACCTTAAAATCCGTGGAATTCCAGAATCGGTACAGTGTTCTGAACTTTCTGAGTTTCCTATGGCTCTATTTCAGAAATTACTTCCGGACTTGCCTCCCACAGACACAATTCCTTTTAGACCGCATTCACCATCTTCCTAAAGCTTGCAATGCCCCTGAAGCCTCTCCGAGAGACAGTATCATGAGGATGCACTACTTCCATGTGAAGGAGCACCTACTTCCAGCATCTAGAGATGCTGGACCCTCCTCCACTGCACTGGGCAACTTACAAATATTTGGAGATCTTTCCCCAGCCACATTAAACAAAAGAAGATCCTTCTTCAGCATCACATCAGTTTTACGTTAAGCTCAATTCCATATAGATGGGGGTTCCCGAAGAAACTTATTGTTACTCATGATGGTTCTACAAAAATGCTAAGCTCCTTGGAAGTCAGCATGAAAGCACTGGACCTTTGGCGGATCCCGTATGCTACCAAATCTGCTGAACATATTCCTACAATTAGTTCAGATTGGTCCACAGTGGGCAATAACGGTTGACTGTTCTACTGCCTGTACTTCCTAACTTCAACCTACTTTTTGTTTATATATTTGCGGTGTTTCACCTTTAGTGGTCATTGGACTTTTCTTTGAATCCTTATAGATCTTATAGTACCTCACAGTTCCAATTGTTTTTCATACAAGTCGCGAAGATCTGGATTGTCATAACTATATTTATAATTATATTCATTTTCAATGTTGAAATTGCCGCAATGTATTTTCATATTGCCATTTACTTATGCTCATTTTTTATGATATTTCCTCAATATTTTTTTTTTATGTTCACTAGTGCCATAAAAGGCTTCATTTTTTTTCATTTCAAGTGATATACGCCATTTTAGCTACATATGGTGTGCCTTATACTATTGTTAAGTGTTATTTGTTATTTTGTTCCCAGGTGGTGGGAACCGTGTCACTACCCCCATTATTCTACCATTCTCACCACTGTGTTTCGTGGCCCCTCTAACTCCCACCGTGGAGCCATTTATGTTTATGTCCCCTTTCATCCTTTTTTCCCACCCCCCATTATGTCTACAGCCTATATGATGTTTATCTTTTTTGCATTTCTCTATGTCAGTGTTGATCGACCCAGTATAGATTGGTTATTTTTGTTTTGCCTTCTAGATTTATTTAGATGGTGAATTTCATGTCTATTAATGCTAAGGGTCTAAACTCTCCTCAGAAATGTAGGATTGCTCTCCGTTATTTTAGAACCCACAAAATGGATGTCATAGCGATTCAAGAAACCCATTTTGCTAAAGATGCCTCTCCTACCTTCTCTGACCCTTATTACCCATCTGGTTATTTTGCTTCTGGCCATACTAAAAAAAGAGAAGTAGCAATCCTTTTTCATCGCCACTGTAACTTTGTTTTAAAATCCCAAGTAGCCAATCCCCTAGGTAGATATCTTATTTTGATAGGGGAGTTAGAAGGGAAAGCTGTTACTATAGCATTGGTATATGCCCCAAATACTGGTCAATGTCTTTTATTAGAAAATTCTTCAGGGTTACCCAGAAAGTGTGCTCCGGTCAGATTATTCTACTTGGTGATTTTAATCTAGTCAGATCCTCGGTTGGATAAATCTAATAGTGCAGGTGGTGGTGCTTTTGCTGATCCTACTGGCGCTTCGGGTGTCCTTAGTCAGTTGGTCCTGGAGTATGGTCTGTATGATGTATGGCGGGCTACGCACCCCACGACCCATGATTACACTTTTCTCTCTCATGCGCATGGATCATATTCCAGGATCGATCTTGCCCTTATGGATAAATGGACACTGCAACAGGTCCGAGGTTCAAGCATCCTCCCTATCACATGATCTGACCATGCCCCTTTGACACTTCAATGGGACTGTAGTAGGTCTTTCCTCTCCACCAGACCATGGAGATTCAATAACTTTCTTCTATCCTCTGTAGAGGCAAAACAGGCCATCCAGTCCGCTCATTCAGATTATCTCCAATATAATAAGTCCATAGATACTACACCCTTTAATTTTTGGTGTGCCCTTAAGGCGGTTCTTAGAGGATCGGTAATTCAGGTAGCATCTAGAATCAACATAAATCAGACCCTTCCAATTCCATTCTCTTACAAGAAATTTTAAAGTTAGGGAAGAGCTAGAGGTCTATACTTTGAAAAAGATCAAGTCCACTATTGATAGGCTGAACCAAAAATTTTATGTGGATGGCAATAGGGCATCCCGCCTCTTAGCCCGAAAGCTGAGATAAAAAGTGGCACGCGCTTCAGTTCAGGCCTTGTACAATTGTTCTGGAGCCAAACTGACCAATCCACTAGACATTTCTAACGCTTTTGTAGAATATTATTCTCGCCTTTACAATTTGAAAGATGATGTAAACATAGCTCAAACCACATCAGAGACTATATCTGCTTTTCTTTCAGACCTTTCCCTTACCAACCAGTCTTTAGACTCCTTAAACACTCCCTGGACAGAGGGAGAAGTGAGAGATGCCATCAAATCCTTGAAATGTGATAAAGCGCCTGGACCTGATGGCTTCTCTAACAACTTTTATATGGAGTTTCAGTCAGACCTCATTTCAGCGCTGGTGCAGGTGTTTGAAGCGAGGACCAACTCAGGCTCATTCCCACCTGAGATCCTTGAGGCTCGTATTATTACCGTCCTCAAACCAGGCAAGGACCCCACACGCCCAAAATTATAGGCCCATAGCCCTACTGAACACTGATATTAAATTATATGCAAAAATGGTAGCCAATAGATTGAATCCGTTGCTCCCTAATTTAATCAACCCGGATCAGGTGGGCTTCGTTTTGGGCCGACAAGCTCCAGACAACACATGAAGAGCCCTGAATATTATTGAGCATTTCACACAGGTAAGGGATTAGCTCCTTGTACTTTCATTAGATGCCGAGAAGACCTTCGATAGGTTACATTGGGGATATATGAAGGCTGTACTCTCCAAATTTGTTTTTTCAGGACGGTTCCTAGATGATATTCTATACACTCTATAGTTCCCCTGGAGCACGTGTATGTTGTATTGGTTTCCTGTCTTCTTTGTTCCCTATAAGCAATGGCACCAGACGGGGATGCCCCATATCTCCCTTAATTTTAATTTTAGCAATAGAACCTTTAGCAGAACATATCCATATCAGCCCCTCCTTAATGGTCCTCTCATAAATGGGTCACAACATAGAATTTGCCTTTCTGCGGACGAAGTCCTTCTGTTTGTTGCGCTTCTGGAAACCTCTCTCCCAAATTTACAACAGTTGCTTCATGATTATTCTGCGGCCTCATATTATAAATTAAACACATCTAAAACGGAAGTATTAGCATTAAATGTTCCATCCCAGCTCCTGTATTCCCTTAAATATTATATGCACACATACATATGAATACATAAATATGCCCTCCAAACCCCACATATTGTAATTATAAGCACATGACTAGAATTCAGATTATCTACCTCACTCTCAACTCTCTTAGGTGACGGGTCTCTGTCAGTCACAAGGAGGC
Organism: Taudactylus pleione; assembly: GCA_031769625.1. Lineage (NCBI taxonomy): Eukaryota > Metazoa > Chordata > Amphibia > Anura > Myobatrachidae > Taudactylus > Taudactylus pleione. Next base: position 1,576,038 of record JAUIMM010000181.1, read on the forward strand.
CAGCTGCTCTGTAGTGCCGGATTAACGGCAGGCGAAGTGGGTGTTTATCTCGGAGCCCATACACATTACACATGGAGGGCCCCTACACATAGGGCCTGATTCAGACCCAATCGCTAAGCAACGGCATCTCACTTGCAAACGGGGCCGGGTATGCAAATCCCGCGATCGCACTGTGTGGTGTAAGGACGCTCTCTATAGAGAGCGATGACAGTGAGCGTATGCAGGACTATAAATTTCCCACCTGTCACTTGCTGCACACGTCATCTCCAGGAAGTGTGTGTTTAATTGGGATCATCGAGGAACATCGGTGCTGCTCGCAGCGCGTGTGGTAGACCTTAATCTCCCGCAAGCACTGTGATCGGTTCAGGCTAAAATACAACCAAGTAACGTGTTCAATGACGCTACTTTGCTAATTATGCACACCCATTAAACTCCGTTTTGACGGCCTGACACGCCTGCGTTCGCACATCCTCCGTTCACAAGCACCTTCCCGTTACCACCCACAAACGGTGAAATCTGTCACTCAAAATAGCGCTCAGTCTGTGTACAGCGAGCGCACGATTCCCGATCGCTAAGACTGGCTTGCGCAGGCGCACTGCAAACCATACGTATGCGCAAACATGTGATTATTGGCAAGAGCGTGCGAGCGCAGCTTAGCGACCGGGTCTGAATCAGGCCCATAGCCCTTACATCGCGACTGTGCAGTGCAGCTGGAACTTGGAGGCGCAGCATTTCTGTGCTGTGACACCTGTACAGGATGCAGCAAAGGGGATGGAGAGCACGGGGGGGATCATAGAGGGCCCCTAATAACCTTAATCAAGACTCTGCCTGTGTGTGTTGACACTGTCCCTTTGGGAGTGGTGGGGTGGTACTCAATACCAATACCGGGTCCAGGCACTCTCCGTTCGTGCGGCCACCCAAGGGCTTCAGGGTCCAGGTATGAAAAAAAAAACGCCCTCCATCCGCTCGCTGGCGTTATTAGTATAAGCTCGGGGAGGGAAGGGGCGGAGGGGGAGCACGGGACAGCGCTGGGTGCGAGTAACCTAGTGCCGGCCCCGCTCTATACAATGCGGGGAGGGCTTGTGAAGTCTTCCATATTATGCGTCCCCTCTTACACTCCCAGCTGTGGTGCCCTCAATGAAAATAATTGGTCCCTTATGTGCGCCTCAAGCTCCTAGACCCTCCCCATCTCCCCATTTACCACAGTGTGTGGTATATATACACACACACATACATACGCATACATATTAACACATATATATATATTCACATTAGGGGTGAGCGGGTTCGGATTTCTGAAATCCGAACCCCCCCGAGCCCCCCCGATCCGAGTCCGATCCGAGTCAGGCTCGACTTTTCCCGCCTGACTCGGATCTGAAATCGAGGCAAAACGTCATCATCCCGCCTTCCGAGTCTCGCGGGTTTTGGATCCTATATAAGGTACCCGCGTCGGCGCCATTTTCTCACTCGGCTGTGGACAGTGAAGAGGGAGGGTGGGAGTTAGGGCTGTGTAGTGTAGTGTAGTGTAGTGCTGCTGTTGTCCACTACTTCAAAGTCCATAGGGGCTGGCTGTGTTGTGCTGTGCTGCTGTTGTTAATAGGGGCTGTGTCCACTACCTCAAAGTCCATAGGGGCTGGCTGGACTGTGTTGTGCAGTCAGTTCTCCATAGGGGCTGTGTCCACTCCAAAGTCCTGTGCAGTGTCCCAGTCCTAAAGGGGTGCTGTAGTGTTGTCCAGGGGGTGCTCTGTCCATCAGGGGTGCTCCCCCAAGTGCTAAAAAAATTATATATTTTCTGTGTTTGTGAATTGTGTGCGCAGTAGCCGCACGTGCATCAACAAAGTAGTGCCAAGCGTGCGCCTGTGTCATAAGTAAAGGGCCGGCTGGCTTGACCGTTAAAGGGTGCTGTAACCCCCAAAGTACACTCCAGTCCAAACTAAAAAAAAAAATATTTTCTGTGTTTGTGAATTGTGTGCGCAGTAGCCGCACGTGCATCAACAAAGTAGTGCCAAGCGTGCGCCTGTGTCATAAGTAAAGGGCCGGCTGGCATGACCGTTAAGGGTGCTGTAACCCCCGAAAGTACACTCCAGTCCAAATCAAAAAAAAATAATTTTCTGTGTTTGTGAATTGTGTGCGCAGTAGCCGCACGTGCATCAACAAAGTAGTGCCAAGCGTGCGCCTGTGTCATAAGTAAAGGGCCGGCTGGCTTGACCGTTAAAGGGTGCTGTAACCCCCGAAAGTACACTCCAGTCCAAACAAAAAAAAAAATTATTTTCTGTGTTTGTGAATTGTATGCGCAGTAGCCGCACGTGCATCAAGAAAGTAGTGCCAAGCGTGCGCCTGTGTCATAAGTAAAGGGCCGGCTGGCTTGACCGTTAAAGGGTGCTTTAACCCCCAAAGTACACTCCAGTCCAAACCAAAAAAAAAATTATTTTCTGTGTTTGTGAATTGTGTGCGCAGTAGCCGCACGTGCATCAACAAAGTAGTGCCAAGCGTGCGCCTGTGTCATAAGTAAAGGGCCAGATGGCTTGACCGTTAAAGGGTGCTGTAACCCCCAAAGTACACTCCAGTCCAAACCCAAAAAAAAAATATTTTCTGTATTTGTGAATTGTGTGCGCAGTAGCCGCACGTGCATCAACAAAGTAGTGCCAAGCGTGCGCCTGTGTCATAAGTAAAGGGCCGGCTGGCTTGACCATTAAAGGGTGCTGTAACCCCCAAAGTACACTCCAGTTCAAACCAAAAAAATTATATTTTTTGTGTGTTTGTGAATTGTGTGCGCAGTAGCCGCACATGCATCAACAAAGTAGTGCCAAGCGTGCGCCTGTGTCATAAGTAAAGGGCCGGCTGGCTTGACCGTTAAAGGGTGCTGTAACCCCCAAAGTACACTCCAGTCCAAACCAAAAAAAAAATAATTTTCTGTGTTTGTGAATTGTGTGCGCAGTAGCCGCACGTGCATCAACAAAGTAGTGCCAAGCGTGCGCCTGTGTCATAAGCAAAGGGCCGGCTGGCTTGACCGTTAAAGGGTGCTGTAACCCCCAAAGTACACTCCAGTCCAAACCCAAAAAAAAATAATTTTCTGTGTTTGTGAATTGTGTGCGCAGTAGCCGCATGTGCATCAACAAAGTAGTGCCAAGCGTGCGCCTGTGTCATAAGTAAAGGGCCGGCTGGCTTGACCGTTAAAGGGTGCTGTAACCCCCAAAGTACACTCCAGTTCAAACCAAAAAAATTATATTTTTTGTGTGTTTGTGAATTGTGTGCGCAGTAGCCGCACGTGCATCAACAAAGTAGTGCCAAGCGTGCGCCTGTGTCATAAGTAAAGGGCCGGCTGGCTTGACCGTTAAAGGGTGCTGTAAACCCCAAAGTACACTCCAGTCCAAACCAAAAAAATATATATTTTCTGTGTTTGTGAATTGTGTGCGCAGTAGCCGCACGTGCATCAACAAAGTAGTGCCAAGCGTGCGCCTGTGTCATAAGTAAAGGGCCGGCTGGCTTGACCGTTAAAGGGTGCTGTAACCCCCAAAGTACACTCCAGTTCAAACCAAAAAAATTATATTTTTTGTGTGTTTGTGAATTGTGTGCGCAGTAGCCGCACGTGCATCAACAAAGTAGTGCCAAGCGTGCGCCTGTGTCATAAGTAAAGGGCCGGCTGGCTTGACCGTTAAAGGGTGCTGTAAACCCCAAAGTACACTCCAGTCCAAACCAAAAAAATATATATTTTCTGTGTTTGTGAATTGTGTGCGCAGTAGCCGCACGTGCATCAACAAAGGAGCAGCGCCAAGCGTGCGCCTGTGTCCCATAAGTAAAGAGCCGGCTGGCTCATTTCTTAAAGGCTGGTGTAACCCACAAAGTGCACTACTCTCCAGCAAAAATAAAGAAATATTTTCTGTGTTTAGCCGCACGTATATATCAAATCGATATAACATAAATGGAGGACCAAACTTTCTCCGATAAAAATAAAATAGAGAAAGATCAAGAACCACTTCCTCCTAGTGCTGAAGCTGCTGCCACTAGTCATGACATAGACGATAACATGCCATCAACGTCGTCTGCCAAGGCCGATGCCCAATGTCATAATAGAGGGCACATACAATCCCAAATGACAAAGTTCAGGAAAATTACCTTGAAAAAAACATTTAAATCAGCTGAAGAGAAACGTAAACTTGCCAATATGCCATTTACGACTCGGAGTGGCAAGGAACGGCTAAGGTCGATCCCTAGTATGTTCATGACTAGTGGTTCAGCTTCACATGACGATGGAAGCCCTCCTCCCACTAAAAAAATCAAAAGAGTTAAGCTGGCAAAAGCACAGCGAAGAACTGTGCTTTCTAAGAAGATATCACAAATCCCCAAGGAGAGTCCAAGTGTGGTGGTGGTTGCGATGCCTGACCTTCCCAGCACTGGACGGGAAGAGGTGGCTCTTTCCACCATTTGCATGCCCCCTGCAAGTGCTGAAAGGAGCACCCACAGTCCACTTGCTGATATGCAAATTGAAGATGTCACTGTTGAAGTACAACAGGATGAGGATACTGGTGCAGCTGGCGCTGAGGAGGAAGTTGGCGAGGAGGATTCTGATGGTGATGTGGTTTGTTTAAATCAGGCTCCGGGGGAGACAGTTGTTGTCCGTGGGATGAAAAAGCCCATCACGGTCATGCCTGGGCAGAAGACCAAACATTCCACCTCTTTGGTCTGGCAATATTTCTATCCAAATCCGGACAACAACTGTCTTGCCATATGTACCATATGTAAAGGTGAAATAAGTAGGGGAAGGGACGTCAACCACATAGGAACATCCTCCCTTATACGGCACCTGCAGCGCGTTCATAAAAAGTTACTGTCAAGTTCAGAAACTTTGGCTAAGACCGTAAGCAGTCCAGGGACACCTAAATCCCGTTGTCCTGTTGTATCCAAGCGCCTGCAAACCACACCGTCAACTCCCTCCTCGTCAATTTCCTCCTTAGTCAGGATCGGAAGTAGTCCTGCAGGCCATGTCACTGGCATGATTGACTCTCCTATCTGGGATTCCTCCGGAGGATCCTGCATTGCTACACCTACTGCTGCCACTGCTGCTGTTGCTGCTGCTGGGAGTCGTTCATCATCCCAGAGAGGAAGTAGGAACACCACTACTTTTACTAAACAATTAACCCTCCAACAGTCCTTAGCGAGGAGGATGAAGTACGACAGCAGTCATCCTGAAGGAAAACGTATAACTGAGGCCTTGACTGCTATGTTGGTGTTAGACGTGCATCCGGTATCCGCCATTAGTGCAGTGGGATTTAGACAATTGATGGAGGTAGTGTGTCCCCGGTTCCAAATCCCGTCTAGATTCCACTTCACTAGGCAGGCGATACCGAGACTGTACAGAAACGTCAGAAAAAGTGTCCTCAGTGTCCTGAAAAATGCCGTTGTACCCAATGTCCACTTAACCACGGACATGTGGACAAGTGGAACAGGGCAGACTAAGGACTATATGACTGTGACAGCCCACTGGGTAGATGTATCACCTTACGCAGCAACAGCAGCAGCGTCACCAGTAGCAGCATCTCAGAAACGCCAGCTCATTACAAGGCAGGCTACGCTGTGTATCACCGGTTTCAGTAAGCGGCACACCAACGACAACCTCTTAGAGAAACTGAGGGAAATCATCGCCCAGTGGCTTACCCCACTTAGACTCTCCTGGGGATTTGTGATATCTGACAACGCCACCAATATTGTGCGGGCATTACATCTGGGCAAATTCCAGCACGTCCCATGTTTTGCTCACACAATAAACTTGGTGGTGCAGAATTTTCTGAAAAGTGACAGGGGCGTGCAGGAGACGCTTTGGGTGGCCCGAAAAATTTCTGGCCACTTTCGCCATTCAGCGACTGCGTGCCGAAGACTGGAGCGCCAGCAAACACTCTTGAACCTGCCCCGCCATCACCTGAAGCAAGAGGTTGTGACGCGGTGGAACTCAACCCTCTATATGCTTCAGAGGATGGAGGAGCAGCAAAAGGCCATACAAGCCTATACATCCACCTATGACATAGGCAAAGGAGGGGGTATGCACCTGACTCAAGCGCAGTGGAGAATGATTTCCGTGTTGTGCAAGGTTCTCCAGCCCTTCGAACTTGCCACACGTGAAGTCAGTTCAGACACTGCCAGCTTGAGTCAGGTCATTCCCCTCATCAGGCTTTTGCAGAAGCAGCTGGAGAAAGTGAAGGAGGAGCTAAGACGGAGCGATTCCGCTCGGCATGTGGGACTTGTGGATGAAGCCCTTCATTCGCTTTGCCAGGATTCCAGGGTGGTCAATCTGTTGAAATCAGACCACTACATTTTGGCCACCGTGCTCGATCCTAGGTTTAAAGCCTATGTGGTGTCTCTCTTTCCGGCCGACACAAGCCTGCAGAGGTGCAAAGACCTGCTGGTGAACACACTGTCAGCTGAAGCGGAACGTGACACGTCAACGGCTCCTTCTTCATTTTCTCCCGCAACTGGGGCTGCCAGGAAAAAACTTAGGTATCCTAAGCAACCCGCTGGCGGTGATGAAGGGAGGCAGGACCAAGTTTGGACATCTGGTCCGGACTGAAGGACCTGGCAACAATTTCTGACATGTCTACTGTCACTGCATATGATACTGTCACCATTGACAGAATGGTGGAGGATTACATCGGTGACAGCATCCAAGTAGGCATGTCAGACAGTCCATACCTGTACTGGCAGGAAAAAGAGGCAATTTGGAGGCCCCTGTACAAACTGGCTCTATTTTACCTGAGTTGCCCCCCCTCCAGTGTGTACTCCGAAAGAGTGTTTAGTGCAGCCGGGAACCTTGTCAGCGAAAGGCGTAGGAGGTTGCTTCCACAGAATGTGGAGAAGATGATGTTCATCAAAATGAATTATCAGCTCTTCCAGGGAGACCAGCCTCCAGAAGGTACAGAGGGACCTGTGGTGATGGATTCAAGTGGGGACGAGTTAATACTTTGTGAGGATGAGGATGTACACACTGAAGAGGGTGAGGAATCGGTGGATGAGGAGGATGAGGATGACATCTTGCCTCCGTAGAGCCAGTTTGTGCAGGGACACATTAATTGCCAGCTTGTTTTGTGGGGGCCCAAACGAACCAATCATTTCAGCCACAGTTGTGTGGCAGACCCTGGCGCTGAAATGATTGGTTTGTTAAAGTGTGCATGTCCTGTTTATACAACATAAGGGTGGGTGGGAGGGCCCAAGGACAATTCCATCTTGCACCTCTTTTTTTTCTTTGCATTATGTACAGTTTGGGGCCTAGTTTTTCTAACTGCCATCCTGTCTGCCACTGCAGTGTCACTCCTAGATGGGCCACGTGTTTGTGCCGCCCACTCGTGTCGCTTAGCATAGTCATCCAGCTACCTCGGTGCAACCTTTTGGACATAAAAACACTATTGTGAGGTGAGAGGTGTTCAGAATAGACTGGAAATTAGTGGAAATTAAGGTTATTGAGGTTAATAATAGCATAGGAGCAGAAAAACCTACAAATTCTGTGATTTTAGCTGTTTTTATGCTTTGTTTAAAAAAAATACAGATCCAAAACACAAAACCCAGAACCCAAAACACGGAAGGGTGGTTTTGGCAAAACCAATCCAGATCCAAAACACGAAGAAAGATCCAGATCCAAAACCAAAACACAAAACACGAAAAGTGGCCGGTGCACACCCCTAATTCACATACATATATACACATTCCCAAGTTACAAACTTATTAAACTTAATTTCCATAGAGGTTTAAATTAACTTATTACACACACATAAAGGCTTAAAGCAGTTTAATAGCAGTATTATATATATAATCTCTATATCAAACTGTTTTAAACCTTTGTGTGTTTTATATATATATTTATGCTGCTGTTAAACCTTACTGTGATCAGATATTATATATAATATACTACACACACACAATGTATATACTGGTGCCAGACATCACACCCACCTGAGTTTTCTGTCACAGCTAGTGCCCGGCTGCAGTTGCCTAGGGAGGAGGGGGAGGGGTCAATGGGCGGAGCCTCAGAAGACACAGGGGCGGAGCCTCGGAATACACGGGGCAGAGCTACGGGCAACTCAGAGTATGCAGTACACAGCTGCAGTTGCCTAGGGAGGAAGGGGAGGGGTCAATGGGCGGAGCCTCGGAAGACATGGGGCGGAGCCTCAGAAGACACGGGGTGGAGCTATGGGCAACTCAGAGTATGCAGTACACAGCTGCAGTTGCCTAGGGAGGAGGGGGAGGGGTCAATGGGCAGAGCCTCGGAAGACATGGGGCGGAGCCTCAGAAGACACAGGGTGGAGCTATGGGCAACTCAGAGTATGCAGTACACAGCTGCAGTTGCCTAGGGAGGAGGGGGAGGGGTCAATGGGCGGAGCCTCGGAAGACATGGGGCGGAGCCTCAGAAGACACGGGTGGAGCTATGGGCAACTCAGAGTATGCAGTACACAGCTGCAGAGAGTTTAGCATGAATCAGAGGCGGAGTTTAGCGCAACTCACAGTTGGCCTGGGGACTGAGTTTCGGACAGCCCAGGGCAAAGCTTCACGCAAGCCCGAGGGTAGGAGGGGGTGGAATAGGCAAGAATTCTGGCTGCCAGTATAATGGATAGGCTTCAGAATGCTGTGGTGGTGACAGGAAAATAGTTTTTTCCTGTCTGCATTGCAGCAGTGAGTCTTGTGGGCCTATTTTCATGGGGAGGCCTGGAGCTGTAGCTCCACCCGCCCCATTGTTAATCCGGCCCTACCCCCCTGACCTGCCTACCAAATGGGGCGAGCTGTCGATCAACATCGACAGCCGCCCCTTTTGGATGCGAGTGCCGGAGCGAGTGATTTCTTGCTCGCTCCGGGGCTCGCGCTCGCACAGTGTGCATGCCGTGCACACTGCCCGGCCATCGACCCACTTGCGAGCGCTATGCTCTTGTGAGCGGGTCTGAATCAAGCCCAAAATTTGGCCTTTCCAATCTAATTTGTGTTGGCGTGCATGTGGTCAAATTGGTGAGATTTTTCCTATTTTCTGGAATTGCCCAACTATACGCCCCCTTTGCTGGAGGTAGAGGATTTGATGCTAAAGGTTACCGGTCTGCGGCTGTCTCTGCCCCCACCACTGCTCTCTAACATATATTCCAGGATGATGTCCCAGTTCACCACAGATATTTTATGTCATGTACTTATTGCTACCAGGGCAGCTATTGCACAGTTCTGGAAGCAGGATAAACCTCCCCCCTTTCTTTCATTAAGTCCAAAATAAATGATAGTTTCCGCATGGAAACTTTGCACTGCCCCTATTCGTCTTCCGCTAACTCACCAATGATAAAGTGGTTCAGCTGGCATGAATTTATCATGGTAGGTCCATGCCTTCCAATAACCACACATTGATACTTCAAGGTTTTGATATGTTCTGTATTTTGGTTTGTCTATTGCAGTTGTGGAGTGTTCTCTACTATGTGTGTATGTCATACACTGATTTTGATTTGTTTTCTGGTTTAATGTGATATTTTGTTTTTGGCGACTGATATTTGCCTGTATCCCCCCCATGTTTTTTCTTTCCATTCTCTTTTTTCTGTACCCCTTCTTTTTGTTTGAAAAAAAAGGGTATCTCCTGTTTTGCACCAAGCCAATGAGTGCCTTCAAAATAAAGAGTACTCAGATCAGGACAACAAGGCACATCAGCTTTTGGTGATGTATTGTAGGGACTCAGAGGAAAATGCAGACATGACTGGTTAATGTGGAAAATACAACGAGTCCGGCGTGCACATGCGCAAGCCCCGCCAAGTGACTGACTTTCAGTCGCTACGGGTCTGCCTACAAGACGGGGCAGCTGTCGATGGTGAGTGAAAGCTCACCCCGTTTTGTAGGTGGGTAGGAGGGGTGGTTGGCCAAACGCAGGTGTTCCCTTAGGAAAGCCTGGCATTTGAGGGAGGACCTACGGGCATCACAACTGATGTCAGTAGTGGACTTCCTGCTCTATTAGAGCAGGAAGTCCACTCAGCCTTGCGGAAGCTGAGACCCTACCACAGGGTCCCGTCACAAGGCCGATGGTCGCGATTATCGCGAATGGCTCATTGCCGCTCGCACAAGCTGTGGGTGGGAGAGGCAGGAGATGAAAATAAAAATGCCCACATTACCTGCGAGTGGCTGCCCCTTATGAGCGGGTTTCAATAAGGCCCAGTGTCTGCGGAAGTCACAACAAATATGGAATGCCAAACATTCAAAAACAGGGGCAATTGAGGTGGAGAAAGTCCAATGTTTATGGTACTAATAACAACTGAATCTCATCCTAAAGAAAGAGCAGGAGAAATCGGACAGAAACTATTTTAAAACATGCTAAAAATAAAAGAAATCTAAAAAAATTAACTAATTAAATTAACAGAGTGGACAGTGCACTCCGCCAAGCTGTGTGCACGCCACTTGAGGAATGCCCAGGGAGGTTGGTTGGTGCCACAGGGGTTCCCGACGCATAATGGAGATAATACTGATGAGGAGGATTTTGGGCATATGACGGTAGGGGATGACAAGCACCCAATTCCGTGGGAACTGTTTGCTTGGAGTGCGCATAGTGGTATCGTCGAATTCATTGACCATAACACGACACACCACCTCATACATGAGCCTCCTGCAAATATACTGGGTTTGGGGCTTCATTTTCCGCCATGTTGATGCCAAAAACTGTCAAATCATCCGAATTTGTCTGCAGGGCCTCCTCGGCACATTTTAAAAAGGTATCTGCCCAAACTGGTCCAGAACTTGAGGCTGGAGATGCTTTGGCTGCCAACCTTTGCTTCTTGGCGGCAGGTTGGGAAGGTGGTGGTGGTGCCTCTACGATGGTCTCCTCAAGTTCCAATAGCTCACTGGCCGGAGTGCCAGGATCCACTTCCTCCATAGGAAAGAAATAGGAGAGAAACAAATGTTAATTATCCAATAAAATACAGAGCTAAAATGGTCACAATGTACAACAAAACAATATTCAGTATGTGATTCCGCAACACCTAAGGCCGGAGGATGAAAAACCAATGCTGGAAGGGCACCAGCAGAAGATCCAGACAGAGGTGAGTAAGGCCCCTAGGCCTTACAACTCCACCATCTAACTACCCTACTTAGGGGTACCTGACATTAACCCCCCTTTCCCTAGTCCCCACGGGAGACGCTAATTCAAACACACCACCCTCCTAATAAGTCCAAACCGCTGGCTTACATACGTTTGGTATGCTGGCGTCTGTATTTCCACGTGTGGCTGATGATAGGAGCTGGTATTTAGACGCCAATCATTAGTCCCATGCTAGATTTTCACCATTGAGAAGCCAATGATTGTCATTTCAACTGGTGGCTTCATGACTACATACCATGAGGAAATTCAAAAACTACAAAAAAAGCAGTTTTTTACCAAATGGTTGATGTACTTACGGTATCCTGGATCTCCGGTACAACCACAGGACAGTCCTCCTCCACGTCCTCATCCAGTGAGCTAGTTGACTGTTTCTCTGGGAAGAAGGACAGTATGTCATAGTACCATAACATTGGTTTCTTCACCGCATCTACACCCTTATGCACATCACCTTTATGCTGTGCCCCAATTTATGCAGATCCCCCATATATGCTGTGCCCCCTTATGCAGAGCCCCCAATTATGCAGATCCCCCAGATATGCTGTGCCCCCTTATGCAGAGAGGTAAGCAGGAGATATCTGTGATACTAGTGTATGGGGACAATGGCCATTCCGGGACAGGAAGGTAAGCAGGAGATATCTGTGATTCTAGTGTATGGGGACAGCTGGCCATTCCGGGAGAGGAAGGTAAGCAAGAGATATCTGTGATACTAGTGTATGGGGACAGCTGGCCATTCCGGGAGAGTAAGGTAAGTAGGAGATATCTGTGATACTAGTGTATGTGGACAGAGGGCCATTCCAGGAGAGGAAGGTAAGTAGGAGATATCTGTGATACTAGTGTATGGGGACAGCGGGCCATTCCGGGAGAGAGAGATAAGCAGGAGATATCTGTGATACTAGTGTATGGGGACAGCGGGCCATTCAGGGAGATGAAGGTAAGTAGGAGATATCTGTGATACTAGTGTATGGGGACAGCGGGCCATTCAGGGAGAGAGAGGTAAGTAGGAGATATCTGTGATACTAGTGTATGGGGACAGCTGGCCATTCCAGGAGAGGAAGGTAAGTAGGAGATATCTGTGATTCTAGTGTATGGCGACAGCTGGCCATTCCGGGAAAGGAAGGTAAGCAGGAGATATCTGTGATACTAGTGTATGGGGACAGCTGGCCATTCCGGAAGAGGAAGGTAAGCAGGAGATATCTGTGATACTAGTGTATGGGGAGGTATCTGTGATACTAGTGTATGGGGACAGCGGCCATTTTGGGAGAGGAAGGTAAGCAAGAGATATCTGTGATACTAGTGTATGGGGACAGCTGGCCATTCCAGGAGAGGAAGATAAGCAGGAGTTATCTGTGATACTAGTGTATGGAGACAGTGGGCTATTCCAGGAGAGAAGGGTAAGTAGGAGATATCTGTGATACTAGTGTATGGGGACAGCGGCCATTCCGGGAGAGGAAGGTAAGCCGGAGATATCTGTGATACTAGTGTATGGGGACAGTGGCCATTCCGGGAGAGAAAGGTAAGCAGGAGATATCTGTGATACTAGTGTATGGGGACAGCAGCCATTCCGGGAGAGGAAGGTAAGCAGGAGATATCTGTGATACTAGTGTATGGGGACAGCTGGCCATTCCGGGAGAGAAAGGTAAGCAGGAGTTATCTGTGATACTAGTGTCTGGGGACAGCGGGACATTCCAGGAGAGGAAGGTAATTAGGAGATATCTGTGATACTAGTGTATGGGGACAGCTGGCCATTCCGGGAGAGGAAGGTAAGCAGGAGATATCTGTGAAACTAGTGTATGAGGATAGCGGGACATTCCGGGAGAGGAAGGTAAGTAGGAGATACCTGTGGTACTAGTGTATGGGGACAGCTGGCTATTCCGGGAGAGAAAGGAAAGCAGGAGATATCTGTGATATTAGTGTATGGGGACAGCTGGCTATTCCGGGAGAGAAAGGTAAGCAGGAGATATCTGTGATATTAGTGTATGGGGACAGCGGCCATTTTGGGAGAGGAAGGTAAGCAGGAGATATCTGTGATACTAGTGTATGGGGACAGCTGGCCATTCCAGGAGAGGAAGATAAGCAGGAGTTATCTATGATACTAGTGTATGGAGACAGTGGGCTATTCCAGGAGAGAAGGGTAAGTAGGAGATATCTGTGATACTAGTGTATGGGGACAGTGGCCATTCCAGGAGAGAAAGGTAAGCAGGAGATATCTGTGATACTAGTGTATGGGTACAGCAGCCATTCCGGGAGAGGAAGGTAAGCAGGAGATATCTGTGATACTAGTGTATGAGGACAGTGAGCCATTCCGGGAGAGAAAGGTAAGCAGGAGATATCTGTGATACTAGTGTATGAGGACAGCGGGCTATTCCGGGAGAGAAAGGTAAGCAGGAGATATCTGTGATACTAGTGTATGGGGACAGCTGGTCATTCTGGGAGAGGAAGGTAAGCAGGAGATATCTGTGATACTAGTGTATGGGGACAGCGGGCCATTCCGGGAGAGGAAGGTAAGCAGGAGATATCTGTGATACTAGTGTATGGGGACAGCGGCCATTCCGGGAGAGAAAGGTAAGCAGGAGATATCTGTGATACTAGTGTATGGGGACAGCGGGCCATTCCGGGAGAGGAAGGTAAGCAGGAGATATCTGTGATACTAGAGTAAGGGGACAGTGGCCATTCCGGGAGAGAAAGGTAAGCAGGAGAGATATGTGATACTAGTGTATGGGGACAGCGGGCCATTCCGGGAGAGAAAGGTAAGCAGGAGAGATATGTGATACTAGTGTATGGGGACAGCGGGCCATTCCGGGAGAGAAAGGTAAGCAAGAGATATCTGTGATAATAGTGTATGGGGACTGCAGCCATTCCGGGAGAGGAAGGTAAGCAGGAGATATCTGTGATACTAGTGTATGGGGACTGCAGCCATTCCGGGAGAGGAAGGTAAGCAGGAGATATCTGTGATACTAGTGTATGGGGACAGCGGGCATTCCGGGAGAGAAAGGTAAGCAGGAGAGATATGTGATACTAGTGTATGGGGACAGCGGGCAATTCCGGGAGAGAAAGGTAAGCAGGAGATATCTGTGATACTAGTGTATGGGGACAGCGGCCATTCCGGGAGAGAAAGGTAAGCAGGAGATATCTGTGATACTAGTGTATGGGGACAGCGGGCCATTCCCGGAGAGGAAGGTAAGCAGGAGATATCTGTGATACTAGTGTATGGGGACAGTGGCCATTCCGGGAGAGAAAGGTAAGCAGGAGAGATATGTGATACTAGTGTATGGGGACAGCGGGCCATTCCGGGAGAGAAAGGTAAGCAGGAGATATCTGTGATACTAGTGTATGGGGACTGCAGCCATTCCGGGAGAGGAAGGTAAGCAGGAGATATCTGTGATACTAGTGTATGGGGACTGCAGCCTTTCCGGGAGAGGAAGGTAAGCAGGAGATATCTGTGATACTAGTGTATGGGGACAGCGGGCCATTCAGCAGGAGAGATATGTGATACTAGTGTATGGGGACAGCGGGCCATTCCGGGAGAGAAAGGTAAGCAGGAGATATCTGTGATACTAGTGTATGGGGACAGCGGGCCATTCCGGGAGAGGAAGGTAAGCAGGAGATATCTGTGATACTAGTGTATGGGGACAGTGGCCATTCCAGGAGAGAAAGGTAAGTAGGAGAGATATGTGATACTAGTGTATGAGGACAGCGGCCATTCCGGGAGAGGAAGGTAAGCAGGAGATATCTGTGATACTAGTGTATGGGGACAGCGGGATATTCCGAGGGAGAGGAAGGTAAGCAGGAGATATCTGTGATACTAGTGTATGAGGACAGCAGCCATTCCGGGAGAGGAAGGTAAGCAGGAGATATCTGTGATACTAGTGTATGGGGACAGCGGGCCATTCCGGGAGAGGATGGTAAGCAGGAGATATCTGTGATACTAGTGTATGAGGACAGCGGCCATTACGGGAGAGAAAGGTAAGCAGGAGAGATATGTGATACTAGTGTATGGGGACAGCGGCCATTCCGGGAGAGGAAGGTAAGCTGGAGATATCTGTGATACTAGTGTATGAGGACAGCGGCCATTCCTGGAGAGAAAGGTAAGCAGGAGAGATATGTGATACTAGTGTATGGGGTCAGCGGGCCATTCCGGGAGAGAAAGGTAAGCAGGAGATATCTGTGATACTAGTGTATGGGGACTGCAGCCATTCCGGGAGAGGAAGGTAAGCAGGAGATATCTGTGATACAAATGTATGGGGACAGCGGGCCATCCCGGGAGAGAAAGGTAAGCAGGAGAGATATGTGATACTAGTGTATGGGGACAGCGGGCCATTCCGGGAGAGAAAGGTAAGCAGGAGATATCTGTGATACTAGTGTATGGGGACAGCGGCCATTTCGGGAGAGAAAGGTAAGCAGGAGATATCTGTGATACTAGTGTATGGGGACAGCGGGCCATTCCGGGAGAGGAAGGTAAGCAGGAGATATCTGTGATACTAGTGTATCGGGACAGTGGCCATTCCGGGAGAGAAAGGTAAGCAGGAGATATCTGTGATACTAGTGTATGGGGACAGCGGGACATTCCGGGAGAGGAAGGTAAGAAGGAGATATCTGTGATACTAGTGTATGGGGACAGCGGCCATTCCGGGAGAGGAAGGTAAGTAGGAGATATCTGTGATACTAGTGTATGGGGACAGTGAGCCATTCCAGGAGAGGAAGGTAAGCAGGAGATATCTGTGATACTAGTGTATGAGGACAGCGGCCATTCCAGGAGAGGAAGGTAAGCAGGAGATATCTGTGATACTAATGTATGGGGACAGCGGGCCATTCCGGGAGAGGATGGTAAGCAGGAGATATCTGTGATACTAGTGTATGGGGACAGCGGGCCATTCCCGGAGAGGAAGGTAAGCAGGAGATATCTGTGATACTAGTGTAAGAGGACAGCGGTCATTCCGGGAGAGAAAGGTAAGCAGGAGAGATATGTGATACTAGTGTATGGGGACAGCGGGCCATTCCGGGAGAGGAAGGTAAGCTGGAGATATCTGTGATACTAGTGTATGAGGACAGCGGCCATTCCTGGAGAGAAAGGTAAGCAGGAGAGATATGTGATACTAGTGTATGGGGACAGCGGGCCATTCCGGGAGAGAAAGGTAAGCAGGAGAGATATGTGATACTAGTGTATGGGGACAGCGGGCCATTCCGGGAGAGAAAGGTAAGCAGGAGATATCTGTGATACTAGTGTATGGGGACTGCAGCCATTCCGGGAGAAGAAGGTAAGTAGGAGATATCTGTGATACTAGTGTATGGGGACTGCAGCCATTCCGGGAGAGGAAGGTAAGCAGGAGATATCAGTGATACTAGTGTATGGGGACAGCGGGCCATTCCGGGAGAGAAAGGTAAGCAGGAGATATCTGTGATACTAGTGTATGGGGACAGCGGCCATTCCGGGAGAGAAAGGTAAGCAGGAGATATCTGTGATACTAATGTATGGGGACAGCGGGCCATTCCGGGAGAGGAAGGTAAGCAGGAGATATCTGTGATACTAGTGTATGGGGACCGTGGCCATTCCGGGACAGAAAGGTAAGTAGGAGAGATATGTGATACTAGTGTATGAGGACAGCGGCCATTCCGGGAGAGGAAGGTAAGCAGGAGATATCTGTGATACTAGTGTATGGGGACAGCGGGCTATTCCGGGAGAGGAAGGTAAGCAGGAGATATCTGTGATACTAGTGTATGAGGACAGCAGCCATTCCGGGAGAGGAAGGTAAGCAGGAGATATCTTTGATACTAGTGTATGGGGACAGCGGGCCTTTCCGGGAGAGGATGGTAAGCAGGAGATATCTGTGATACTAGTGTATGAGGACAGCGGCCATTCCGGGAGAGAAAGGTAAGCAGGAGAGATATGTGATACTAGTGTATGGGGACAGCGGCCATTCCTCGAGAGAAAGGTAAGCAGGAGAGATATGTGATACTAGTGTATGGGGACAGCGGGCCATTCCGGGAGAGGAAGGTAAGCAGGAGATATCTGTGATACTAGTGTATCGGGACAGCGGCCATTCCTGGAGAGAAAGGTAAGCAGGAGAGATATGTGATACTAGTATATGGGGACAGCGGGCCATTCCGGGAGAGAAAGGAAAGCAGGAGATATCTGTGATACTAGTGTATCGGGACAGCGGCCATTCCTGGAGAGAAAGGTAAGCAGGAGAGATATGTGATACTAGTATATGGGGACAGCGGGCCATTCCGGGAGAGAAAGGAAAGCAGGAGATATCTGTGATACTAGTGTATGAGGACTGCAGCCATTCCGGGAGAGGAAGGTAAGCAGGAGATATCTGTGATACTAGTGTATGGGGACTGCAGCCATTCCGGGAGAGGAAGGTAAGCAGGAGATATCTGTGATACTAGTGTATGGGGACAGCGGGCCATTCCGGGAGAGAAAGGAAAGCAGGAGAGATATGTGATACTAGTGTATGGGGACAGCGGGCCATTCCGGGAGAGAAAGGTAAGCAGGAGATATCTGTGATATTTAGTGTATGGGGACAGCGGGCCATTCCAGGAGAGAAAGGTATCCAGGAGATATCTGTGATACTAGTGTATGGGGACAGCGGGCCATTCCGGGAGAGGAAGGTAAGCAGGAGATATCTGTGATACTAGTGTATGGGGACAGTGGCCATTCCGGGAGAGAAAGGTAAGCAGGAGAGATATGTGATACTAGTGTATGAGGACAGCGGCCATTCCGGGAGAGGAAGGTAAGCAGGAGATATCTATGATACTAGTGTATGGGGACAGTGGGCTATTCCGGGAGAGGAAGGTAAGCAGGAGATATCTGTGATACTAGTGTATGGGGACAGCGGGCCATTCCGGGAGAGAAAGGTAAGCAGGAGATATCTGTGATACTAGTGTATGGGGACTGCAGCCATTCCGGGAGAGGAAGGTAAGTAGGAGACATCTGTGTTACTAGTGTATGAGGACAGCGGCCATTCCGGGAGAGGAAGGTAAGCAGGAGTTATCTGTGATACTAGTGTATGGGGACAATGGCCATTCCGGGAGAGTAAGGTAAGCAGGAGATATCTGTGATACTAGTGTATGGGGACAGTGGCCATTCCAGGAGAGAAAGGTAAGTAGGAGAGATATGTGATACTAGTGTATGAGGACAGCGGCCATTCCGGGAGAGGAAGGTAAGCAGGAGATATCTGTGATACTAGTGTATGGGGACAGCGGGCTATTCCGGGAGAGGAAGGTAAGCAGGAGATATCTGTGATACTAGTGTATGAGGACAGCAGCCATTCCGGGAGAGGAAGGTAAGCAGGAGATATCTGTGATACTAGTGTATGGGGACAGCGGGCCATTCCGGGAGAGGATGGTAAGCAGGAGATATCTGTGATACTAGTGTATGAGGACAGCGGCCATTACGGGAGAGAAAGGTAAGCAGGAGAGATATGTGATACTAGTGTATGGGGACAGCGGCCATTCCGGGAGAGGAAGGTAAGCTGGAGATATCTGTGATACTAGTGTATGAGGACAGCGGCCATTCCTGGAGAGAAAGGTAAGCAGGAGAGATATGTGATACTAGTGTATGGGGTCAGCGGGCCATTCCGGGAGAGAAAGGTAAGCAGGAGATATCTGTGATACTAGTGTATGGGGACTGCAGCCATTCCGGGAGAGGAAGGTAAGCAGGAGATATCTGTGATACAAATGTATGGGGACAGCGGGCCATTCCGGGAGAGAAAGGTAAGCAGGAGAGATATGTGATACTAGTGTATGGGGACAGCGGGCCATTCCGGGAGAGAAAGGTAAGCAGGAGATATCTGTGATACTAGTGTATGGGGACAGCGGCCATTTCGGGAGAGAAAGGTAAGCAGTTGATATCTGTGATACTAGTGTATGGGGACAGCGGGCCATTCCGGGATAGGAAGGTAAGCAGGAGATATCTGTGATACTAGTGTATCGGGACAGTGGCCATTCCGGGAGAGAAAGGTAAGCAGGAGAGATATGTGATACTAGTGTATGAGGACAGCGGCCATTCCGGGAGAGGAAGGTAAGCAGGAGATATCTGTGATGCTAGTGTAAGGGGACAGCGGGCAATTCCGGGAGAGGAAGGTAAGCTGGAGATATCTGTGATACTAGTGTATGGGGACAGCGGGCCCTTCCGGGAGAGGAAGGTAAGCAGGAGATATCTGTGATACTAGTGTATGGGGACAGCGGGCCATTCCGGGAGAGGAAGGTAAGCAGGAGATATCTGTGATACTAGTGTATGGTGACAGCGGGACATTCCGGGAGAGGAAGGTAAGAAGGAGATATCTGTGATACTAGTGTATGGGGACAGCGGCCATTCCGGGAGAGGAAGGTAAGTAGGAGATATCTGTGATACTAGTGTATGGGGACAGTGAGCCATTCCAGGAGAGGAAGGTAAGCAGGAGATTTCTGTGATACTAGTGTATGAGGACAGCGGCCATTCCAGGAGAGGAAGGTAAGCAGGAGATATCTGTGATACTAATGTATGGGGACAGCGGGCCATTCCGGGAGAGGATGGTAAGCAGGAGATATCTGTGATACTAGTGTATGGGGACAGCGGGCCATTCCGGGAGAGGAAGGTAAGCAGGAGATATCTGTGATACTAGTGAAGAGGACAGCGGCCATTCCGGGAGAGAAAGGTAAGCAGGAGAGATATGTGATACTAGTGTATGGGGACAGCGGGCCATTCCAGGAGAGGAAGGTAAGCTGGAGATATCTGTGATACTAGTGTATGGGGACAGTGAGCAATTCCAGGAGAGGAAGGTAAGCAGGAGATATCTGTGATACTAGTGTATGAGGACAGCGGCCATTCCAGGAGAGGAAGGTAAGCAGGAGATATCTGTGATACTAATGTATGGGGACAGCGGGCCATTCCGGGAGAGGATGGTAAGCAGGAGATATCTGTGATACTAGTGTATGGGGACAGCGGGCCACTCCGGGAGAGGAAGGTAAGCAGGAGATATCTGTGATACTAGTGAAGAGGACAGCGGCCATTCCGGGAGAGAAAGGTAAGCAGGAGAGATATGTGATACTAGTGTATGGGGACAGCGGGCCATTCCAGGAGAGGAAGGTAAGCTGGAGATATCTGTGATACTAGTGTATGAGGACAGCGGCCATTCCTGGAGAGAAAGGTAAGCCGGAGAGATATGTGATACTAGTGTATGGGGACAGCGGGCCATTCCGGGAGAGAAAGGTAAGCAGGAGAGATATGTGATACTAGTGTATGGGGACAGCGGGCCATTCCGGGAGAGAAAGGTAAGCAGGAGATATCTGTGATACTAGTGTATGGGGACTGCAGCCATTCCGGGAGAAGAAGGTAAGTAGGAGATATCTGTGATACTAGTGTATGGGGACTGCAGCCATTCTGGGAGAGGAAGGTAAGCAGGAGATATCAGTGATACTAGTGTATGGGGACAGCGGCCATTCCGGGAGAGAAAGGTAAGCAGGAGATATCTGTGATACTAATGTATGGGAACAGCGGGCCATTCCGGGAGAGGAAGGTAAGCAGGAGATATCTGTGATACTAGTGTATGGGGACCGTGGCCATTCCGGGACAGAAAGGTAAGTAGGAGAGATATGTGATACTAGTGTATGAGGACAGCGGCCATTCCGGGAGAGGAAGGTAAGCAGGAGATATCTGTGATACTAGTGTAAGAGGACAGCGGCCATTCCGGTAGAGAAAGGTAAGCAGGAGAGATATGTGATACTAGTGTATGGGGACAGCGGGCCATTCCAGGAGAGGAAGGTAAGCTGGAGATATCTGTGATACTAGTGTATGAGGACAGCGGCCATTCCTGGAGAGAAAGGTAAGCAGGAGAGATATGTGATACTAGTGTATGGGGACAGCGGGCCATTCCGGGAGAGAAAGGTAAGCAGGAGAGATATGTGATACTAGTGTATGGGGACAGCGGGCCATTCCGGGAGAGAAAGGTAAGCAGGAGATATCTGTGATACTAGTGTATGGGGACTGCAGCCATTCCGGGAGAAGAAGGTAAGTAGGAGATATCTGTGATACTAGTGTATGGGGACTGCAGCCATTCCGGGAGAGGAAGGTAAGCAGGAAATATCAGTGATACTAGTGTATGGGGACAGCGGCCATTCCGGGAGAGAAAGGTAAGCAGGAGATATCTGTGATACTAATGTATGGGGACAGCGGGCCATTCCGGGAGAGGAAGGTAAGCAGGAGATATCTGTGATACTAGTGTATGGGGACCGTGGCCATTCCGGGACAGAAAGGTAAGTAGGAGAGATATGTGATACTAGTGTATGAGGACAGCGGCCATTCCGGGAGAGGAAGGTAAGCAGGAGATATCTGTGATACTAGTGTATGGGGACAGCGGGCTATTCCGGGAGAGGAAGGTAAGCAGGAGATATCTGTGATACTAGTGTATGAGGACAGCAGCCATTCCGGGAGAGGAAGTTAAGCAGGAGATATCTTTGATACTAGTGTATGGGGACAGCGGGCCATTCCGGGAGAGGATGGTAAGCAGGAGATATCTGTGATACTAGTGTATGAGGACAGCGGCCATTCCGGGAGAGAAAGGTAAGCAGGAGAGATATGTGATACTAGTGTATGGGGACAGCGGCCATTCCTGGAGAGAAAGGTAAGCAGGAGAGATATGTGATACTAGTGTATGGGGACAGCGGGCCATTCCGGGAGAGGAAGGTAAGCAGGAGATATCTGTGATACTAGTGTATCGGGACAGCGGCCATTCCTGGAGAGAAAGGTAAGCAGGAGAGATATGTGATACTAGTATATGGGGACAGCGGGCCATTCCGGGAGAGAAAGGAAAGCAGGAGATATCTGTGATACTAGTGTATCGGGACAGCGGCCATTCCTGGAGAGAAAGGTAAGCAGGAGAGATATGTGATACTAGTATATGGGGACAGCGGGCCATTCCGGGAGAGAAAGGAAAGCAGGAGATATCTGTGATACTAGTGTATGCGGACTGCAGCCATTCGGGGAGAGGAAGGTAAGCAGGAGATATCTGTGATACTAGTGTATGGGGACTGCAGCCATTCCGGGAGAGGAAGGTAAGCAGGAGATATCTGTGATACTAGTGTATGGGGACAGCGGCCATTCCGGGAGAGAAAGGTAAGCAGGAGATATCTGTGATACTAATGTATGGGGACAGCGGGCCATTCCGGGAGAGGAAGGTAAGCAGGAGATATCTGTGATACTAGTGTATGGGGACCGTGGCCATTCCGGGACAGAAAGGTAAGTAGGAGAGATATGTGATACTAGTGTATGAGGACAGCGGCCATTCCGGGAGAGGAAGGTAAGCAGGAGATATCTGTGATACTAGTGTATGGGGACAGCGGGCTATTCCGGGAGAGGAAGGTAAGCAGGAGATATCTGTGATACTAGTGTATGAGGACAGCAGCCATTCCGGGAGAGGAAGGTAAGCAGGAGATATCTTTGATACTAGTGTATGGGGACAGCGGGCCATTCCGGGAGAGGATGGTAAGCAGGAGATATCTGTGATACTAGTGTATGAGGACAGCGGCCATTCTGGGAGAGAAAGGTAAGCAGGAGAGATATGTGATACTAGTGTATGGGGACAGCGGCCATTCCTGGAGAGAAAGGTAAGCAGGAGAGATATGTGATACTAGTGTATGGGGACAGCGGGCCATTCCGGGAGAGGAAGGTAAGCAGGAGATATCTGTGATACTAGTGTATCGGGACAGCGGCCATTCCTGGAGAGAAAGGTAAGCAGGAGAGATATGTGATACTAGTATATGGGGACAGCGGGCCATTCCGGGAGAGAAAGGAAAGCAGGAGATATCTGTGATACTAGTGTATCGGGACAGCGGCCATTCCTGGAGAGAAAGGTAAGCAGGAGAGATATGTGATACTAGTATATGGGGACAGCGGGCCATTCCGGGAGAGAAAGGAAAGCAGGAGATATCTGTGATACTAGTGTATGAGGACTGCAGCCATTCCGGGAGAGGAAGGTAAGCAGGAGATATCTGTGATACTAGTGTATGGGGACTGCAGCCATTCCGGGAGAGGAAGGTAAGCAGGAGATATCTGTGATACTAGTGTATGGGGACAGCGGGCCATTCCGGGAGAGAAAGGAAAGCAGGAGAGATATGTGATACTAGTGTATGGGGACAGCGGGACATTCCGGGAGAGAAAGGTAAGCAGGAGATATCTGTGATATTTAGTGTATGGGGACAGCGGGCCATTCCGGGAGAGAAAGGTAACCAGGAGATATCTGTGATACTAGTGTATGGGGACAGCGGGCCATTCCGGGAGAGGAAGGTAAGCAGGAGATTTCTGTGATACTAGTGTATGGGGACAGTGGCCATTCCGGGAGAGAAAGGTTAGCAGGAGAGATATGTGATACTAGTGTATGAGGACAGCGGCCATTCCGGGAGAGGAAGGTAAGCAGGAGATATCTGTGATACTAGTGTATGGGGACAGTGGGCTATTCCGGGAGAGGAAGGTAAGCAGGAGATATCTGTGATACTAGTGTATGGGGACAGCGGGCCATTCCGGGAGAGAAAGGTAAGCAGGAGATATCTGTGATACTAGTGTATGGGGACTGCAGCCATTCCGGGAGAGGAAGGTAAGTAGGAGACATCTGTGTTACTAGTGTATGAGGACAGCGGCCATTCCGGGAGAGGAAGGTAAGCAGGAGTTATCTGTGATACTAGTGTATGGGGACAATGGCCATTCCGGGAGAGGAAGGTAAGCAGGAGTTATCTGTGATACTAGTGTATGAGGACAGCGGGCCATTCCGGGAGAGAAAGGTAAGCGGGACATATCTGTGATACTAGTGTATGGGGACAATGGCCATTCCGGGAGAGGAAGGTTAGTAGGAGTTATCTGTGATTCTAGTGTATGGGGACAGCAGGCCACTCCGGGAGAGGAAGGTAAGCAGGAGATATCTGTGATACTAGTGTATGGGGACAGTGGCCATTCCGGGAGAGAAAGGTAAGCAGGAGAGATATGTGATACTAGTGTATGAGGACAGCGGCCTTTCCGGGAGAGGAAGGTAAGCAGGAGATATCTGTGATACTAGTGTATGGGGACAGCGGGCCATTCTGGCAGAGAAAGGTAAGCAGGAGATATCTGTGATACTAGTGTATGGGGACAGCGGGCTATTCCGGGAGAGGAAGGTAAGCAGGAGATATCTGTGATACTAGTGTATGGGGACAGCGGGCCATTCTGGCAGAGAAAGGTAAGCAGGAGATATCTGTGATACTAGTGTATGGGGACAGCGGGCCATTCCGGGAGAGGAAGGTAAGCAGGAGATATCTGTGATACTAGTGTATGGGGACAGTGGCCATTCCAGGAGAGAAAGGTAAGTAGGAGAGATATGTGATACTAGTGTATGGGGACAGCGGGCCATTCCGGGAGAGAAAGGTAAGCAGGAGATATCTGTGATACTAGTGTATGGGGACTGCAGCCATTCCGGGAGAGGAAGGTAAGCAGGAGATATCTGTGATACTAGTGTATGGGGACTGCAGCCTTTCCGGGAGAGGAAGGTAAGCAGGAGATATCTGTGATACTAGTGTATGGGGACAGCGGGCCATTCAGCAGGAGAGATATGTGATACTAGTGTATGGGGACAGCGGGCCATTCCGGGAGAGAAAGGTAAGCAGGAGATATCTGTGATACTAGTGTATGGGGACAGCGGGCCATTCCGGGAGAGAAAGGTAAGCAGGAGATATCTGTGATACTAGTGTATGGGGACTGCAGCCATTCCGGGAGAAGAAGGTAAGTAGGAGATATCTGTGATACTAGTGTATGGGGACTGCAGCCATTCCGGGAGAGGAAGGTAAGCAGGAGATATCAGTGATACTAGTGTATGGGGACAGCGGCCATTCCGGGAGAGAAAGGTAAGCAGGAGATATCTGTGATACTAATGTATGGGGACAGCGGGCCATTCCGGGAGAGGAATGTAAGCAGGAGATATCTGTGATACTAGTGTATGGGGACCGTGGCCATTCCGGGACAGAAAGGTAAGTAGGAGAGATATGTGATACTAGTGTATGAGGACAGCGGCCATTCCGGGAGAGGAAGGTAAGCAGGAGATATCTGTGATACTAGTGTAAGAGGACAGCGGCCATTCCGGGAGAGAAAGGTAAGCAGGAGAGATATGTGATACTAGTGTATGGGGACAGCGGGCCATTCCAGGAGAGGAAGGTAAGCTGGAGATATCTGTGATACTAGTGTATGAGGACAGCGGCCATTCCTGGAGAGAAAGGTAAGCAGGAGAGATATGTGATACTAGTGTATGGGGACAGCGGGCCATTCCGGGAGAGAAAGGTAAGCAGGAGAGATATGTGATACTAGTGTATGGGGACAGCGGGCCATTCCGGGAGAGAAAGGTAAGCAGGAGATATCTGTGATACTAGTGTATGGGGACTGCAGCCATTCCGGGAGAAGAAGTTAAGTAGGAGATATCTGTGATACTAGTGTATGGGGACTGCAGCCATTCCGGGAGAGGAAGGTAAGCAGGAGATATCAGTGATACTAGTGTATGGGGACAGCGGCCATTCCGGGAGAGAAAGGTAAGCAGGAGATATCTGTGATACTAATGTATGGGGACAGCGGGCCATTCCGGGAGAGGAAGGTAAGCAGGAGATATCTGTGATACTAGTGTATGGGGACCGTGGCCATTCCGGGACAGAAAGGTAAGTAGGAGAGATATGTGATACTAGTGTATGAGGACAGCGGCCATTCCGGGAGAGGAAGGTAAGCAGGAGATATCTGTGATACTAGTGTATGGGGACAGCGGGCTATTCCGGGAGAGGAAGGTAAGCAGGAGATATCTGTGATACTAGTGTATGAGGACAGCAGCCATTCCGGGAGAGGAAGGTAAGCAGGAGATATCTTTGATACTAGTGTATGGGGACAGCGGGCCATTCCGGGAGAGGATGGTAAGCAGGAGATATCTGTGATACTAGTGTATGAGGACAGCGGCCATTCCGGGAGAGAAAGGTAAGCAGGAGAGATATGTGATACTAGTGTATGGGGACAGCGGCCATTCCTGGAGAGAAAGGTAAGCAGGAGAGATATGTGATACTAGTGTATGGGGACAGCGGGCCATTCCGGGAGAGGAAGGTAAGCAGGAGATATCTGTGATACTAGTGTATCGGGACAGCGGCCATTCCTGGAGAGAAAGGTAAGCAGGAGAGATATGTGATACTAGTATATGGGGACAGCGGGCCATTCCGGGAGAGAAAGGAAAGCAGGAGATATCTGTGATACTAGTGTATCGGGACAGCGGCCATTCCTGGAGAGAAAGGTAAGCAGGAGAGATATGTGATACTAGTATATGGGGACAGCGGGCCATTCCGGGAGAGAAAGGAAAGAAGGAGATATCTGTGATACTAGTGTATGAGGACTGCAGCCATTCCGGGAGAGGAAGGTAAGCAGGAGATATCTGTGATACTAGTGTATGGGGACTGCAGCCATTCCGGGAGAGGAAGGTAAGCAGGAGATACCTGTGATACTAGTGTATGGGGACAGCGGCCATTCCGGGAGAGAAAGGTAAGCAGGAGATATCTGTGATACTAATGTATGGGGACAGCGGGCCATTCCGGGAGAGGAAGGTAAGCAGGAGATATCTGTGATACTAGTGTATGGGGACCGTGGCCATTCCGGGACAGAAAGGTAAGTAGGAGAGATATGTGATACTAGTGTATGAGGACAGCGGCCATTCCGGGAGAGGAAGGTAAGCAGGAGATATCTGTGATACTAGTGTATGGGGACAGCGGGCTATTCTGGGAGAGGAAGGTAAGCAGGAGATATCTGTGATACTAGTGTATGAGGACAGCAGCCATTCCGGGAGAGGAAGGTAAGCAGGAGATATCTTTGATACTAGTGTATGGGGACAGCGGGCCATTCCGGGAGAGGATGGTAAGCAGGAGATATCTGTGATACTAGTGTATGAGGACAGCGGCCATTCCGGGAGAGAAAGGTAAGCAGGAGAGATATGTGATACTAGTGTATGGGGACAGTGGCCATTCCTGGAGAGAAAGGTAAGCAGGAGAGATATGTGATACTAGTGTATGGGGACAGCGGGCCATTCCGGGAGAGGAAGGTAAGCAGGAGATATCTGTGATACTAGTGTATCGGGACAGCGGCCATTCCTGGAGAGAAAGGTAAGCAGGAGAGATATGTGATACTAGTATATGGGGACAGCGGGCCATTCCGGGAGAGAAAGGAAAGCAGGAGATATCTGTGATACTAGTGTATCGGGACAGCGGCCATTCCTGGAGAGAAAGGTAAGCAGGAGAGATATGTGATACTAGTATATGGGGACAGCGGGCCATTCCGGGAGAGAAAGGAAAGCAGGAGATATCTGTGATACTAGTGTATGAGGACTGCAGCCATTCCGGGAGAGGAAGGTAAGCAGGAGATATCTGTGATACTAGTGTATGGGGACTGCAGCCATTCCGGGAGAGGAAGGTAAGCAGGAGATATCTGTGATACTAGTGTATGGGGACAGCGGGCCATTCCGGGAGAGAAAGGAAAGCAGGAGAGATATGTGATACTAGTGTATGGGGACAGCGGGCCATTCCGGGAGAGAAAGGTAAGCAGGAGATATCTGTGATATTTAGTGTATGGGGACAGCGGGCCATTCCGGGAGAGAAAGGTAACCAGGAGATATCTGTGATACTAGTGTATGGGGACAGCGGGCCATTCCGGGAGAGGAAGGTAAGCAGGAGATATCTGTGATACTAGTGTATGGGGACAGTGGCCATTCCGGGAGAGAAAGGTTAGCAGGAGAGATATGTGATACTAGTGTATGAGGACAGCGGCCATTCCGGGAGAGGAAGGTAAGCAGGAGATATCTGTGATACTAGTGTATGGGGACAGTGGGCTATTCCGGGAGAGGAAGGTAAGCAGGAGATATCTGTGATACTAGTGTATGGGGACAGCGGGCCATTCCGGGAGAGAAAGGTAAGCAGGAGATATCTGTGATACTAGTGTATGGGGACTGCAGCCATTCCGGGAGAGGAAGGTAAGTAGGAGACATCTGTGTTACTAGTGTATGAGGACAGCGGCCATTCCGGGAGAGGAAGGTAAGCAGGAGTTATCTGTGATACTAGTGTATGGGGACAATGGCCATTCCGGGAGAGGAAGGTAAGCAGGAGTTATCTGTGATACTAGTGTATGAGGACAGCGGGCCATTCCGGGAGAGGAAGGTAAGCAGGAGATATCTGTGATACTAGTGTATGGGGACAGTGGCCATTCCGGGAGAGAAAGGTAAGCAGGAGAGATATGTGATACTAGTGTATGAGGACAGCGGCCTTTCCGGGAGAGGAAGGTAAGCAGGAGATATCTGTGATACTAGTGTATGGGGACAGCGGGCCATTCTGGCAGAGAAAGGTAAGCAGGAGATATCTGTGATACTAGTGAATGGGGACAGCGGGCTATTCCGGGAGAGGAAGGTAAGCAGGAGATATCTGTGATACTAGTGTATGGGGACAGCGGGCCATTCTGGCAGAGAAAGGTAAGCAGGAGATATCTGTGATACTAGTGTATGGGGACAGCGGGCCATTCCGGGAGAGGAAGGTAAGCAGGAGATATCTGTGATACTAGTGTATGGGGACAGTGGCCATTCCAGGAGAGAAAGGTAAGTAGGAGAGATATGTGATACTAGTGTATGGGGACAGCGGGCCATTCCGGGAGAGAAAGGTAAGCAGGAGATATCTGTGATACTAGTGTATGGGGACTGCAGCCATTCCGGGAGAGGAAGGTAAGCAGGAGATATCTGTGATACTAGTGTATGGGGACTGCAGCCTTTCCGAGAGAGGAAGGTAAGCAGGAGATATCTGTGATACTAGTGTATGGGGACAGCGGGCCATTCAGCAGGAGAGATATGTGATACTAGTGTATGGGGACAGCGGGCCATTCCGGGAGAGAAAGGTAAGCAGGAGATATCTGTGATACTAGTGTATGGGGACAGCGGGCCATTCCGGGAGAGGAAGGTAAGCAGGAGATATCTGTGATACTAGTGTATGGGGACAGTGGCCATTCCAGGAGAGAAAGGTAAGTAGGAGAGATATGTGGTACTAGTGTATGAGGACAGCGGCCATTCCGGGAGAGGAAGGTAAGCAGGAGATATCTGTGATACTAGTGTATGGGGACAGCGGGCTATTCCGGGAGAGGAAGGTAAGCAGGAGATATCTGTGATACTAGTGTATGAGGACAGCAGCCATTCCGGGAGAGGAAGGTAAGCAGGAGATATCTGTGATACTAGTGTATGGGGACAGCGGGCCATTCCGGGAGAGGATGGTAAGCAGGAGATATCTGTGATACTAGTGTATGAGGACAGCGGCCATTCCTGGAGAGAAAGGTAAGCAGGAGAGATATGTGATACTAGTGTATGGGGACAGCGGCCATTCCGGGAGAGGAAGGTAAGCTGGAGATATCTGTGATACTAGTGTATGAGGACAGCGGCCATTCCTGGAGAGAAAGGTAAGCAGGAGAGAAATGTGATACTAGTGTATGGGGTCAGCGGGCCATTCCGGGAGAGAAAGGTAAGCAGGAGATATCTGTGATACTAGTGTATGGGGACTGCAGCCATTCCGGGAGAGGAAGGTAAGCAGGAGATATCTGTGATACAAATGTATGGGGACAGCGGGCCATTCCGGGAGAGAAAGGTAAGCAGGAGAGATATGTGATACTAGTGTATGGGGACAGCGGGCCCTTCCGGGAGAGAAAGGTAAGCAGGAGATATCTGTGATACTAGTGTATGGGGACAGCGGCCATTTCGGGAGAGAAAGGTAAGCTGGAGATATCTGTGATACTAGTGTATGGGGACAGCGGGCCATTCCGGGAGAGGAAGGTAAGCAGGAGATATCTGTGATACTAGTGTATCGGGACAGTGGCCATTCCGGGAGAGAAAGGTAAGCAGGAGAGATATGTGATACTAGTGTATGAGGACAGCGGCCATTCCAGGAGAGGAAGGTAAGCAGGAGATATCTGTGATACTAGTGTAAGGGGACAGCGGGCAATTCCGGGAGAGGAAGGTAAGCAGGAGATATCTGTGATACTAGTGTATGGGGACAGCGGGCCCTTCCGGGAGAGGAAGGTAAGCAGGAGATATCTGTGATACTAGTGTATGGGGACAGCGGGCCATTCCGGGAGAGGAAGGTAAGCAGGAGATATCTGTGATACTAGTGTATGGGGACAGCGGGACATTCCGGGAGAGGAAGGTAAGAAGGAGATATCTGTGATACTAGTGTATGGGGACAGCGGCCATTCCGGGAGAGGAAGGTAAGTAGGAGATATCTGTGATACTAGTGTATGGGGACAGTGAGCCATTCCAGGAGAGGAAGGTAAGCAGGAGATATCTGTGATACTAGTGTATGAGGACAGCGGCCATTCCAGGAGAGGAAGGTAAGCAGGAGATATCTGTGATACTAATGTATGGGGACAGCGGGCCATTCCGGGAGAGGATGGTAAGCAGGAGATATCTGTGATACTAGTGTATGGGGACAGCGGGCCATTCCGGGAGAGGAAGGTAAGCAGGAGATATCTGTGATACTAGTGTAAGAGGACAGCGGCCATTCCGGGAGAGAAAGGTAAGCAGGAGAGATATGTGATACTAGTGTATGGGGACAGCGGGCCATTCCGGGAGAGGAAGGTAAGCTGGAGATATCTGTGATACTAGTGTATGAGGACAGCGGCCATTCCTGGAGAGAAAGGTAAGCAGGAGAGATATGTGATACTAGTGTATGGGGACAGCGGGCCATTCCGGGAGAGAAAGGTAAGCAGGAGAGATATGTGATACTAGTGTATGGGGACAGCGGGCCATTCCGGGAGAGAAAGGTAAGCAGGAGATATCTGTGATACTAGTGTATGGGGACTGCAGCCATTCCGGGAGAAGAAGGTAAGTAGGAGATATCTGTGATACTAGTGTATGGGGACTGCAGCCATTCCGGGAGAG
This sequence comes from Taudactylus pleione, assembly GCA_031769625.1. Lineage (NCBI taxonomy): Eukaryota > Metazoa > Chordata > Amphibia > Anura > Myobatrachidae > Taudactylus > Taudactylus pleione. The sequence continues at coordinate 1,607,043 of JAUIMM010000181.1, forward strand.
GAAGGTAAGCAGGAGATATCAGTGATACTAGTGTATGGGGACAGCGGGCCATTCCGGGAGAGAAAGGTAAGCAGGAGATATCTGTGATACTAGTGTATGGGGACAGCGGCCATTCCGGGAGAGAAAGGTAAGCAGGAGATATCTGTGATACTAATGTATGGGGACAGCGGGCCATTCCGGGAGAGAAAGGTAAGCAGGAGATATCTGTGATACTAGTGTATGGGGACAGCGGGCCATTCCGGCAGAGGAAGGTAAGCAGGAGATATCTGTGATACTAGTGTATGGGGACAGTGGCCATTCCAGGAGAGAAAGGTAAGTAGGAGAGATATGTGGTACTAGTGTATGAGGACAGCGGCCATTCCGGGAGAGGAAGGTAAGCAGGAGATATCTGTGATACTAGTGTATGGGGACAGCGGGCTATTCCGGGAGAGGAAGGTAAGCAGGAGATATCTGTGATACTAGTGTATGAGGACAGCAGCCATTCCGGGAGAGGAAGGTAAGCAGGAGATATCTGTGATACTAGTGTATGGGGACAGCGGGCCATTCCGGGAGAGGATGGTAAGCAGGAGATATCTGTGATACTAGTGTATGAGGACAGCGGCCATTCCGGGAGAGAAAGGTAAGCAGGAGAGATATGTGATACTAGTGTATGGGGACAGCGGCCATTCCGGGAGAGGAAGGTAAGCTGGAGATATCTGTGATACTAGTGTATGAGGACAGCGGCCATTCCTGGAGAGAAAGGTAAGCAGGAGAGATATGTGATACTAGTGTATGGGGTCAGCGGGCCATTCCGGGAGAGAAAGGTAAGCAGGAGATATCTGTGATACTAGTGTATGGGGACTGCAGACATTCCGGGAGAGGAAGGTAAGCAGGAGATATCTGTGATACAAATGTATGGGGACAGCGGGCCATTCCGGGAGAGAAAGGTAAGCAGGAGAGATATGTGATACTAGTGTATGGGGACAGCGGGCCCTTCCGGGAGAGAAAGGTAAGCAGGAGATATCTGTGATACTAGTGTATGGGGACAGCGGCCATTTCGGGAGAGAAAGGTAAGCTGGAGATATCTGTGATACTAGTGTATGGGGACAGCGGGCCATTCCGGGAGAGGAAGGTAAGCAGGAGATATCTGTGATACTAGTGTATCGGGACAGTGGCCATTCCGGGAGAGAAAGGTAAGCAGGAGAGATATGTGATACTAGTGTATGAGGACAGCGGCCATTCCAGGAGAGGAAGGTAAGCAGGAGATATCTGTGATACTAGTGTAAGGGGACAGCGGGCAATTCCGGGAGAGGAAGGTAAGCAGGAGATATCTGTGATACTAGTGTATGGGGACAGCGGGCCCTTCCGGGAGAGGAAGGTAAGCAGGAGATATCTGTGATACTAGTGTATGGGGACAGCGGGCCATTCCGGGAGAGGAAGGTAAGCAGGAGATATCTGTGATACTAGTGTATGGGGACAGCGGGACATTCCGGGAGAGGAAGGTAAGAAGGAGATATCTGTGATACTAGTGTATGGGCACAGCGGCCATTCCGGGAGAGGAAGGTAAGTAGGAGATATCTGTGATACTAGTGTATGGGGACAGTGAGCCATTCCAGGAGAGGAAGGTAAGCAGGAGATATCTGTGATACTAGTGTATGAGGACAGCGGCCATTCCAGGAGAGGAAGGTAAGCAGGAGATATCTGTGATACTAATGTATGGGGACAGCGGGCCATTCCGGGAGAGGATGGTAAGCAGGAGATATCTGTGATACTAGTGTATGGGGACAGCGGGCCATTCCGGGAGAGGAAGGTAAGCAGGAGATATCTGTGATACTAGTGTAAGAGGACAGCGGCCATTCCGGGAGAGAAAGGTAAGCAGGAGAGATATGTGATACTAGTGTATGGGGACAGCGGGCCATTCCGGGAGAGGAAGGTAAGCTGGAGATATCTGTGATACTAGTGTATGAGGACAGCGGCCATTCCTGGAGAGAAAGGTAAGCAGGAGAGATATGTGATACTAGTGTATGGGGACAGCGGGCCATTCCGGGAGAGAAAGGTAAGCAGGAGAGATATGTGATACTAGTGTATGGGGACAGCGGGCCATTCCGGGAGAGAAAGGTAAGCAGGAGATATCTGTGATACTAGTGTATGGGGACTGCAGCCATTCCGGGAGAAGAAGGTAAGTAGGAGATATCTGTGATACTAGTGTATGGGGACTGCAGCCATTCCGGGAGAGGAAGGTAAGCAGGAGATATCAGTGATACTAGTGTATGGGGACAGCGGGCCATTCCGGGAGAGAAAGGTAAGCAGGAGATATCTGTGATACTAGTGTATGGGGACAGCGGCCATTCCGGGAGAGAAAGGTAAGCAGGAGATATCTGTGATACTAATGTATGGGGACAGCGGGCCATTCTGGGAGAGGAAGGTAAGCAGGAGATATCTGTGATACTAGTGTATGGGGACCGTGGCCGTTCCGGGACAGAAAGGTAAGTAGGAGAGATATGTGATACTAGTGTATGAGGACAGCGGCCATTCCGGGAGAGGAAGGTAAGCAGGAGATATCTGTGATACTAGTGTATGGGGACAGCGGGCTATTCCGGGAGAGGAAGGTAAGCAGGAGATATCTGTGATACTAGTGTATGAGGACAGCAGCCATTCCGGGAGAGGAAGGTAAGCAGGAGATATCTTTGATACTAGTGTATGGGGACAGCGGGCCATTCCGGGAGAGGATGGTAAGCAGGAGATATCTGTGATACTAGTGTATGAGGACAGCGGCCATTCCGGGAGAGAAAGGTAAGCAGGAGAGATATGTGATACTAGTGTATGGGGACAGCGGCCATTCCTGGAGAGAAAGGTAAGCAGGAGAGATATGTGATACTAGTGTATGGGGACAGCGGGCCATTCCGGGAGAGGAAGGTAAGCAGGAGATATCTGTGATACTAGTGTATCGGGACAGCGGCCATTCCTGGAGAGAAAGGTAAGCAGGAGAGATATGTGATACTAGTATATGGGGACAGCGGGCCATTCCGGGAGAGAAAGGTAAGCAGGAGATATCTGTAATACTAGTGTATGAGGACTGCAGCCATTCCGGGAGAGGAAGGTAAGCAGGAGATATCTGTGATACTAGTGTATGGGGACTGCAGCCATTCCGGGAGAGGAAGGTAAGCAGGAGATATCTGTGATACTAGTGTATGGGGACAGCGGGCCATTCCGGGAGAGAAAGGAAAGCAGGAGAGATATGTGATACTAGTGTATGGGGACAGCGGGCCATTCCGGGAGAGAAAGGTAAGCAGGAGATATCTGTGATATTTCGTGTATGGGGACGGCGGCCATTCCGGGAGAGAAAGGTAACCAGGAGATATCTGTGATACTAGTGTATGGGGACAGCGGGCCATTCCGGGAGAGGAAGGTAAGCAGGAGATATCTGTGATACTAGTGTATGGGGACAGTGGCCATTCCGGGAGAGAAAGGTAAGCAGGAGAGATATGTGATACTAGTGTATGAGGACAGCGGCCATTCCGGGAGAGGAAGGTAAGCAGGAGATATCTGTGATACTAGTGTATGGGGACAGTGGGCTATTCCGGGAGAGGAAGGTAAGCAGGAGATATCTGTGATACTAGTGTATGGGGACAGCGGGCCATTCCGGGAGAGAAAGGTAAGCAGGAGATATCTGTGATACTAGTGTATGGGGACTGCAGCCATTCCGGGAGAGGAAGGTAAGTAGGAGACATCTGTGTTACTAGTGTATGAGGACAGCGGCCATTCCGGGAGAGGAAGGTAAGCAGGAGTTATCTGTGATACTAGTGTATGGGGACAATGGCCATTCCGGGAGAGGAAGGTAAGCAGGAGTTATCTGTGATACTAGTGTATGAGGACAGCGGGCCATTCCGGGAGAGAAAGGTAAGCGGGACATATCTGTGATACTAGTGTATGGGGACAATGGCCATTCCGGGAGAGGAAGGTTAGTAGGAGTTATCTGTGATACTAGTGTATGCGGACAGCAGGCCACTCCGGGAGAGGAAGGTAAGCAGGAGATATCTGTGATACTAGTGTATGGGGACAGTGGCCATTCCGGGAGAGAAAGGTAAGCAGGAGAGATATGTGATACTAGTGTATGAGGACAGCGGCCTTTCCGGGAGAGGAAGGTAAGCAGGAGATATCTGTGATACTAGTGTATGGGGACAGCGGGCCATTCTGGCAAAGAAAGGTAAGCAGGAGATATCTGTGATACTAGTGTATGGGGACAGCGGGCTATTCCGGGAGAGGAAGGTAAGCAGGAGATATCTGTGATACTAGTGTATGGGGACAGCGGGCCATTCTGGCAGAGAAAGGTAAGCAGGAGATATCTGTGATACTAGTGTATGGGGACAGCGGGCCATTCCGGGAGAGGAAGGTAAGCAGGAGATATCTGTGATACTAGTGTATGGGGACAGTGGCCATTCCAGGAGAGAAAGGTAAGTAGGAGAGATATGTGATACTAGTGAATGGGGACAGCGGGCCATTTCGGGAGAGAAAGGTAAGCAGGAGATATCTGTGATACTAGTGTATGGGGACTGCAGCCATTCCGGGAGAGGAAGGTAAGCAGGAGATATCTGTGATACTAGTGTATGGGGACTGCAGCCTTTCCGGGAGAGGAAGGTAAGCAGGAGATATCTGTGATACTAGTGTATGGGGACAGCGGGCCATTCAGCAGGAGAGATATGTGATACTAGTGTATGGGGACAGCGGGCCATTCCGGGAGAGAAAGGTAAGCAGGAGATATCTGTGATACTAGTGTATGGGGACAGCGGGCCATTCCGGGAGAGGAAGGTAAGCAGGAGATATCTGTGATACTAGTGTATGGGGACAGTGGCCATTCCAGGAGAGAAAGGAAAGTAGGAGAGATATGTGATACTAGTGTATGAGGACAGCGGCCATTCCGGGAGAGGAAGGTAAGCAGGAGATATCTGTGATACTAGTGTATGGGGACAGCGGGCTATTCCCGGAGAGGAAGGTAAGCAGGAGATATCTGTGATACTAGTGTATGAGGACAGCAGCCATTCCGGGAGAGGAAGGTAAGCAGGAGATATCTGTGATACTAGTGTATGGGGACAGCGGGCCATTCCGGGAGAGGATGGTAAGCAGGAGATATCTGTGATACTAGTGTATGAGGACAGCGGCCATTCCGGGAGAGAAAGGTAAGCAGGAGAGATATGTGATACTAGTGTATGGGGACAGCGGCCATTCCGGGAGAGGAAGGTAAGCTGGAGATATCTGTGATACTAGTGTATGAGGACAGCGGCCATTCCTGGAGAGAAAGGTAAGCAGGAGAGATATGTGATACTAGTGTATGGGGTCAGCGGGCCATTCCGGGAGAGAAAGGTAAGCAGGAGATATCTGTGATACTAGTGTATGGGGACTGCAGCCATTCCGGGAGAGGAAGGTAAGCAGGAGATATCTGTGATACAAATGTATGGGGACAGCGGGCCATTCCGGGAGAGAAAGGTAAGCAGGAGAGATATGTGATACTAGTGTATGGGGACAGCGGGCCCTTCCGGGAGAGAAAGGTAAGCAGGAGATATCTGTGATACTAGTGTATGGGGACAGCGGCCATTTCGGGAGAGAAAGGTAAGCTGGAGATATCTGTGATACTAGTGTATGGGGACAGCGGGCCATTCCGGGAGAGGAAGATAAGCAGGAGATATCTGTGATACTAGTGTATCGGGACAGTGGCCATTCCGGGAGAGAAAGGTAAGCAGGAGAGATATGTGATACTAGTGTATGAGGACAGCGGACATTCCAGGAGAGGAAGGTAAGCAGGAGATATCTGTGATACTAGTGTAAGGGGACAGCGGGCAATTCCGGGAGAGGAAGGTAAGCAGGAGATATCTGTGATACTAGTGTATGGGGACAGCGGGCCCTTCCAGGAGAGGAAGGTAAGCAGGAGATATCTGTGATACTAGTGTATGGGGACAGCGGGCCATTCCGGGAGAGGAAGGTAAGCAGGAGATATCTGTGATACTAGTGTATGGGGACAGCGGGACATTCCGGGAGAGGAAGGTAAGAAGGAGATATCTGTGATACTAGTGTATGGGGACAGCGGCCATTCCGGGAGAGGAAGGTAAGTAGGAGATATCTGTGATACTAGTGTATGGGGACAGTGAGCCATTCCAGGAGAGGAAGGTAAGCAGGAGATATCTGTGATACTAGTGTATGAGGACAGCGGCCATTCCAGGAGAGGAAGGTAAGCAGGAGATATCTGTGATACTAATGTATGGGGACAGCGGGCCATTCCGGGAGAGGATGGTAAGCAGGAGATATCTGTGATACTAGTGTATGGGGACAGCGGGCCATTCCGGGAGAGGAAGGTAAGCAGGAGATATCTGTGATACTAGTGTAAGAGGACAGCGGCCATTCCGGGAGAGAAAGGTAAGCAGGAGAGATATGTGATACTAGTGTATGGGGACAGCGGGCCATTCCGGGAGAGGAAGGTAAGCTGGAGATATCTGTGATACTAGTGTATGAGGACAGCGGCCATTCCTGGAGAGAAAGGTAAGCAGGAGAGATATGTGATACTAGTGTATGGGAACAGCGGGCCATTCCGGGAGAGAAAGGTAAGCAGGAGAGATATGTGATACTAGTGTATGGGGACAGCGGGCCATTCCGGGAGAGAAAGGTAAGCAGGAGATATCTGTGATACTAGTGTATGGGGACTGCAGCCATTCCGGGAGAAGAAGGTAAGTAGGAGATATCTGTGATACTAGTGTATGGGGACTGCAGCCATTCCGGGAGAGGAAGGTAAGCAGGAGATATCAGTGATACTAGTGTATGGGGACAGCGGGCCATTCCGGGAGAGAAAGGTAAGCAGGAGATATCTGTGATACTAGTGTATGGGGACAGCGGCCATTCCGGGAGAGAAAGGTAAGCAGGAGATATCTGTGATACTAATGTATGGGGACAGCGGGCCATTCCGGGAGAGGAAGGTAAGCAGGAGATATCTGTGATACTAGTGTATGGGGACCGTGGCCATTCCGGGACAGAAAGGTAAGTAGGAGAGATATGTGATACTAGTGTATGAGGACAGCGGCCATTCCGGGAGAGGAAGGTAAGCAGGAGATATCTGTGATACTAGTGTATGGGGACAGCGGGCTATTCCGGGAGAGGAAGGTAAGCAGGAGATATCTGTGATACTAGTGTATGAGGACAGCAGCCATTCCGGGAGAGGAAGGTAAGCAGGAGATATCTTTGATACTAGTGTATGGGGACAGCGGGCCATTCCGGGAGAGGATGGTAAGCAGGAGATATCTGTGATACTAGTGTATGAGGACAGCGGCCATTCCGGGAGAGAAAGGTAAGCAGGAGAGATATGTGATACTAGTGTATGGGGACAGCGGCCATTCCTGGAGAGAAAGGTAAGCAGGAGAGATATGTGATACTAGTGTATGGGGACAGCGGGCCATTCCGGGAGAGGAAGGTAAGCAGGAGATATCTGTGATACTAGTGTATCGGGACAGCGGCCATTCCTGGAGAGAAAGGTAAGCAGGAGAGATATGTGATACTAGTATATGGGGACAGCGGGCCATTCCGGGAGAGAAAGGTAAGCAGGAGATATCTGTAATACTAGTGTATGAGGACTGCAGCCATTCCGGGAGAGGAAGGTAAGCAGGAGATATCTGTGATACTAGTGTATGGGGACTGCAGCCATTCCGGGAGAGGAAGGTAAGCAGGAGATATCTGTGATACTAGTGTATGGGGACAGCGGGCCATTCCGGGAGAGAAAGGAAAGCAGGAGAGATATGTGATACTAGTGTATGGGGACAGCGGGCCATTCCGGGAGAGAAAGGTAAGCAGGAGATATCTGTGATATTTCGTGTATGGGGACGGCGGCCATTCCGGGAGAGAAAGGTAACCAGGAGATATCTGTGATACTAGTGTATGGGGACAGCGGGCCATTCCGGGAGAGGAAGGTAAGCAGGAGATATCTGTGATACTAGTGTATGGGGACAGTGGCCATTCCGGGAGAGAAAGGTAAGCAGGAGAGATATGTAATACTAGTGTATGAGGACAGCGGCCATTCCGGGAGAGGAAGGTAAGCAGGAGATATCTGTGATACTAGTGTATGGGGACAGTGGGCTATTCCGGGAGAGGAAGGTAAGCAGGAGATATCTGTGATACTAGTGTATGGGGACAGCGGGCCATTCCGGGAGAGAAAGGTAAGCAGGAGATATCTGTGATACTAGTGTATGGGGACTGCAGCCATTCCGGGAGAGGAAGGTAAGTAGGAGACATCTGTGTTACTAGTGTATGAGGACAGCGGCCATTCCGGGAGAGGAAGGTAAGCAGGAGTTATCTGTGATACTAGTGTATGGGGATAATGGCCATTCCGGGAGAGGAAGGTAAGCAGGAGTTATCTGTGATACTAGTGTATGAGGACAGCGGGCCATTCCGGGAGAGAAAGGTAAGCTGGACATATCTGTGATACTAGTGTATGGGGACAATGGCCATTCCGGGAGAGGAAGGTTAGTAGGAGTTATCTGTGATACTAGTGTATGGGGACAGCAGGCCATTCCGGGAGAGGAAGGTAAGCAGGAGATATCTGTGATACTAGTGTATGGGGACAGTGGCCATTCCGGGAGAGAAAGGTAAGCAGGAGAGATATGTGATACTAGTGTATGAGGACAGCGGCCTTTCCGGGAGAGGAAGGTAAGCAGGAGATATCTGTGATACTAGTGTATGGGGACAGCGGGCCATTCTGGCAGAGAAAGGTAAGCAGGAGATATCTGTGATACTAGTGTATGGGGACAGCGGGCTATTCCGGGAGAGGAAGGTAAGCAGGAGATATCTGTGATACTAGTGTATGGGGACAGCGGGCCATTCTGGCAGAGAAAGGTAAGCAGGGGATATCTGTGATACTAGTGTATGGGGACAGCGGGCCATTCCGGGAGAGGAAGGTAAGCAGGAGATATCTGTGATACTAGTGTATGGGGACAGTGGCCATTCCAGGAGAGAAAGGTAAGTAGGAGAGATATGTGATACTAGTGTATGGGGACAGCGGGCCATTCCGGGAGAGAAAGGTAAGCAGGAGATATCTGTGATACTAGTGTATGGGGACTGCAGCCATTCCGGGAGAGGAAGGTAAGCAGGAGATATCTGTGATACTAGTGTATGGGGACTGCAGCCTTTCCGGGAGAGGAAGGTAAGCAGGAGATATCTGTGATACTAGCTTATGGGGACAGCGGGCCATTCAGCAGGAGAGATATGTGATACTAGTGTATGGGGACAGCGGGCCATTCTGGGAGAGAAAGGTAAGCAGGAGATATCTGTGATACTAGTGTATGGGGACAGCGGGCCATTCCGGGAGAGGAAGGTAAGCAGGAGATATCTGTGATACTAGTGTATGGGGACAGTGGCCATTCCAGGAGAGAAAGGTAAGTAGGAGAGATATGTGATACTAGTGTATGGGGACAGCGGCCATTCTGGGAGAGAAAGGTAAGCAGGAGATATCTGTGATACTAGTGTATGGGGACAGCGGGACATTCCGGGAGAGGAAGGTAAGAAGGAGATATCTGTGATACTAGTGTATGGGGACAGCGGCCATTCCGGGAGAGGAAGGTAAGTAGGAGATATCTGTGATACTAGTGTATGGGGACAGTGAGCCATTCCAGGAGAGGAAGGTAAGCAGGAGATATCTGTGATACTAGTGTATGAGGACAGCGGCCATTCCAGGAGAGGAAGGTAAGCAGGAGATATCTGTGATACTAATGTATGGGGACCGCGGGCCATTCCGGGAGAGGATGGTAAGCAGGAGATATCTGTGATACTAGTGTATGGGGACAGCGGGCCATTCCGGGAGAGGAAGGTAAGCAGGAGATATCTGTGATACTAGTGTAAGAGGACAGCGGCCATTCCGGGAGAGAAAGGTAAGCAGGAGAGATATGTGATACTAGTGTATGGGGACAGCGGGCCATTCCGGGAGAGGAAGGTAAGCTGGAGATATCTGTGATACTAGTGTATGAGGACAGCGGCCATTCCTGGAGAGAAAGGTAAGCAGGAGAGATATGTGATACTAGTGTATGGGGACAGCGGGCCATTCCGGGAGAGAAAGGTAAGCAGGAGAGATATGTGATACTAGTGTATGGGGACAGCGGGCCATTCCGGGAGAGAAAGGTAAGCAGGAGATATCTGTGATACTAGTGTATGGGGACTGCAGCCATTCCGGGAGAAGAAGGTAAGTAGGAGATATCTGTGATACTAGTGTATGGGGACTGCAGCCATTCCGGGAGAGGAAGGTAAGCAGGAGATATCAGTGATACTAGTGTATGGGGACAGCGGGCCATTCCGGGAGAGAAAGGTAAGCAGGAGATATCTGTGATACTAGTGTATGGGGACAGCGGCCATTCCGGGAGAGAAAGGTAAGCAGGATATATCTGTGATACTAATGTATGGGGACAGCGGGCCATTCCGGGAGAGGAAGGTAAGCAGGAGATATCTGTGATACTAGTGTATGGGGACCGTGGCCATTCCGGGACAGAAAGGTAAGTAGGAGAGATATGTGATACTAGTGTATGAGGACAGCGGCCATTCCGGGAGAGGAAGGTAAGCAGGAGATATCTGTGATACTAGTGTATGGGGACAGCGGGCTATTCCGGGAGAGGAAGGTAAGCAGGAGATATCTGTGATACTAGTGTATGAGGACAGCAGCCATTCCGGGAGAGGAAGGTAAGCAGGAGATATCTTTGATACTAGTGTATGGGGACAGCGGGCCATTCCGGGAGAGGATGGTAAGCAGGAGATATCTGTGATACTAGTGTATGAGGACAGCGGCCATTCCGGGAGAGAAAGGTAAGCAGGAGAGATATGTGATACTAATGTATGGGGACAGCGGCCATTCCTGGAGAGAAAGGTAAGCAGGAGAGATATGTGATACTAGTGTATGGGGACAGCGGGCCATTCCGGGAGAGGAAGGTAAGCAGGAGATATCTGTGATACTAGTGTATCGGGACAGCGGCCATTCCTGGAGAGAAAGGTAAGCAGGAGAGATATGTGATACTAGTATATGGGGACAGCGGGCCATTCCGGGAGAGAAAGGTAAGCAGGAGATATCTGTAATACTAGTGTATGAGGACTGCAGCCATTCCGGGAGAGGAAGGCAAGCAGGAGATATCTGTGATACTAGTGTATGGGGACTGCAGCCATTCCGGGAGAGGAAGGTAAGCAGGAGATATCTGTGATACTAGTGTATGGGGACAGCGGGCCATTCCGGGAGAGAAAGGAAAGCAGGAGAGATATGTGATACTAGTGTATGGGGACAGCGGGCCATTCCGGGAGAGAAAGGTAAGCAGGAGATATCTGTGATATTTCGTGTATGGGGACGGCGGCCATTCCGGGAGAGAAAGGTAACCAGGAGATATCTGTGATACTAGTGTATGGGGACAGCGGGCCATTCCGGGAGAGGAAGGTAAGCAGGAGATATCTGTGATACTAGTGTATGGGGACAGTGGCCATTCCGGGAGAGAAAGGTAAGCAGGAGAGATATGTGATACTAGTGTATGAGGACAGCGGCCATTCCGGGAGAGGAAGGTAAGCAGGAGATATCTGTGATACTAGTGTATGGGGACAGTGGGCTATTCCGGGAGAGGAAGGTAAGCAGGAGATATCTGTGATACTAGTGTATGGGGACAGCGGGCCATTCCGGGAGAGAAAGGTAAGCAGGAGATATCTGTGATACTAGTGTATGGGGACTGCAGCCATTCCGGGAGAGGAAGGTAAGTAGGAGACATCTGTGTTACTAGTGTATGAGGACAGCGGCCATTCCGGGAGAGGAAGGTAAGCAGGAGTTATCTGTGATACTAGTGTATGGGGACAATGGCCATTCCGGGAGAGGAAGGTAAGCAGGAGTTATCTGTGATACTAGTGTATGAGGACAGCGGGCCATTCCGGGAGAGAAAGGTAAGCGGGACATATCTGTGATACTAGTGTATGGGGACAATGGCCATTCCGGGAGAGGAAGGTTAGTAGGAGTTATCTGTGATACTAGTGTATGGGGACAGCAGGCCATTCCGGGAGAGGAAGGTAAGCAGGAGATATCTGTGATACTAGTGTATGGGGACAGTGGCCATTCCGGGAGAGAAAGGTAAGCAGGAGAGATATGTGATACTAGTGTATGAGGACAGCGGCCTTTCCGGGAGAGGAAGGTAAGCAGGAGATATCTGTGATACTAGTGTATGGGGACAGCGGGCCATTCTGGCAGAGAAAGGTAAGCAGGAGATATCTGTGATACTAGTGTATGGGGACAGCGGGCTATTCCGGGAGTGGAAGGTAAGCAGGAGATATCTGTGATACTAGTGTATGGGGACAGCGGGCCATTCTGGCAGAGAAAGGTAAGCAGGAGATATCTGTGATACTAGTGTATGGGGACAGCGGGCCATTCCGGGAGAGGAAGGTAAGCAGGAGATATCTGTGATACTAGTGTATGGGGACAGTGGCCATTCCAGGAGAGAAAGGTAAGTAGTAGAGATATGTGATACTAGTGTATGGGGACAGCGGGCCATTCCGGGAGAGAAAGGTAAGCAGGAGATATCTGTGATACTAGTGTATGGGGACTGCAGCCATTCCGGGAGAGGAAGGTAAGCAGGAGATATCTGTGATACTAGTGTATGGGGACTGCAGCCTTTCCGGGAGAGGAAGGTAAGCAGGAGATATCTGTGATACTAGCTTATGGTGACAGCGGGCCATTCAGCAGGAGAGATATGTGATACTAGTGTATGGGGACAGCGGGCCATTCTGGGAGAGAAAGGTAAGCAGGTGATATCTGTGATACTAGTGTATGGGGACAGCGGGCCATTCCGGGAGAGGAAGGTAAGCAGGAGATATCTGTGATACTAGTGTATGGGGACAGTGGCCATTCCAGGAGAGAAAGGTAAGTAGGAGAGATATGTGATACTAGTGTATGGGGACAGCGGCCATTCTGGGAGAGAAAGGTAAGCAGGAGATATCTGTGATACTAGTGTATGGGGACAGCGGGCCATTCCGGGAGAGGAAGGTAAGCAGAAGATATCTGTGATACTAGTGTATGGGGACAGCGGGCCATTCCGGGAGAGGAAGGTAAGCAGGAGATATCTGTGATACTAATGTATGGGGACAGCGGGCCATTCCGGGAGAGGATGGTAAGCAGGAGATATCTGTGATACTAGTGTATGGGGACAGCGGGCCATTCTGGGAGAGGAAGGTAAGCAGGAGATATCTGTGATACTAGTGTATGGGGACAGCGGGCCATTCCGGGAGAGGAAGGTAAGCTGGAAATATCTGTGATACTAGTGTATGAGGACAGCGGCCATTCCTGGAGAGAAAGGTAAGCAGGAGAGATATGTGATACTAGTGTATGGGGACAGCGGGCCATTCCGGGAGAGAAAGGTAAGCAGGAGAGATATGTGATACTAGTGTATGGGGACAGCGGGCCATTCCGGGAGAGAAAGGTAAGCAGGAGATATCTGTGACACTAGTGTATGGGGACTGCCGCCATTCCGGGAGAAGAAGGTAAGTAGGAGATATCTGTGATACTAGTGTATGGGGACTGCAGCCATTTCGGGAGAGGAAGGTAAGCAGGAGATATCAGTGATACTAGTGTATGGGGACAGCGGGCCATTCCGGGAGAGAAAGGTAAGCAGGAGATATCTGTGATACTAGTGTATGGGGACAGCGGCCATTCCGGGAGAGAAAGGTAAGCAGGAGATATCTGTGATACTAATGTATGGGGACAGCAGGCCATTCCGAGAGAGGAAGGTAAGCAGGAGATATCTGTGATACTAGTGTATGGGGACCGTGGCCATTCCGGGACAGAAAGGTAAGTAGGAGAGATATGTGATACTAGTGTATGAGGACAGCGGCCATTCCGGGAGAGGAAGGTAAGCAGGAGATATCTGTGATACTAGTGTATGGGGACAGCGGGCTATTCCGGGAGAGGAAGGTAAGCAGGAGATATCTGTGATACTAGTGTATGAGGACAGCAGCCATTCCGGGAGAGGAAGGTAAGCAGGAGATATCTTTGATACTAGTGTATGGGGACAGCGGGCCATTCTGGGAGAGGATGGTAAGCAGGAGATATCTGTGATACTAGTGTATGAGGACAGCGGCCATTCCGGGAGAGAAAGGTAAGCAGGAGAGATATGTGATACTAGTGTATGGGGACAGCGGCCATTCCTGGAGAGAAAGGTAAGCAGGAGAGATATGTGATACTAGTGTATGGGGACAGCGGGCCATTCCGGGAGAGGAAGGTAAGCAGGAGATATCTGTGATACTAGTGTATCGGGACAGCGGCCATTCCTGGAGAGAAAGTTAAACAGGAGAGATATGTGATACTAGTATATGGGGACAGCGGGCCATTCCGGGAGAGAAAGGTAAGCAGGAGATATCTGTGATACTAGTGTATGAGGACTGCAGCCATTCCGGGAGAGGAAGGTAAGCAGGAGATATCTGTGATACTAGTGTATGGGGACTGCAGCCATTCCGGGAGAGGAAGGTAAGCAGGAGATATCTGTGATACTAGTGTATGGGGACAGCGGGCCATTCCGGGAGAGAAAGGAAAGCAGGAGAGATATGTGATACAAGTGTATGGGGACAGCGGGCCATTCCGGGAGAGAAAGGTAAGCAGGAGATATCTGTGATATTTAGTGTATGGGGACGGCGGCCATTCCGGGAGAGAAAGGTAACCAGGAGATATCTGTGATACTAGTGTATGGAGACAGCGGGCCATTCCGGGAGAGGAAGGTAAGCAGGAGATATCTGTGATACTAGTGTATGGGGACAGTGGCCATTCCGGGAGAGAAAGGTAAGCAGGAGAGATATGTGATACTAGTGTATGAGGACAGCGGCCATTCCGGGAGAGGAAGGTAAGCAGGAGATATCTGTGATACTAGTGTATGGGGACAGTGGGCTATTCCGGGAGAGGAAGGTAAGCAGGAGATATCTGTGATACTAGTGTATGGGGACAGCGGGCCATTCCGGGAGAGAAAGGTAAGCAGGAGATATCTGTGATACTAGTGTATGGGGACTGCAGCCATTCCGGGAGAGGAAGGTAAGTAGGAGACATCTGTGTTACTAGTGTATGAGGACAGCGGCCATTCCGGGAGAGGAAGGTAAGCAGGAGTTATCTGTGATACTATTGTATGGGGACAATGGCCATTCCGGGAGAGGAAGGTAAGCAGGAGTTATCTGTGATACTAGTGTATGAGGACAGCGGGCCATTCAGGGAGAGAAAGGTAAGCGGGACATATCTGTGATACTAGTGTATGGGGACAATGGCCATTCCGGGAGAGGAAGGTTAGTAGGAGTTATCTGTGATACTAGTGTATGGGGACAGCGGGCCATTCCGGGAGAGGAAGGTAAGCAGGAGATATCTGTGATACTAGTGTATGGGGACAGTGGCCATTCCGGGAGAGAAAGGTAAGCAGGAGAGATATGTGATACTAGAGTATGAGGACAGCGGCCTTTCCGGGAGAGGAAGGTAAGCAGGAGATATCTGTGATACTAGTGTATGGGGACAGCGGGCCATTCTGGCAGAGAAAGGTAAGCAGGTGATATCCGTGATACTAGTGTATGGGGACAGCGGGCTATTCCGGGAGAGGAAGGTAAGCAGGAGATATCTGTGATACTAGTGTATGGGGACAGCGGGCCATTCTGGCAGAGAAAGGTAAGCAGGAGATATCTGTGATACTAGTGTATGGGGACAGCGGGCCATTCCGGGAGAGGAAGGTAAGCAGGAGATATCTGTGATACTAGTGTATCGGGACAGCGGCCATTCCTGGAGAGAAAGGTAAGCAGGAGAGATATGTGATACTAGTATATGGGGACAGCGGGCCATTCCGGGAGAGAAAGGTAAGCAGGAGATATCTGTAATACTAGTGTATGAGGACTGCAGCCATTCCGGGAGAGGAAGGTAAGCAGGAGATATCTGTGATACTAGTGTATGGGGACTGCAGCCATTCCGGGAGAGGAAGGTAAGCAGGAGATATTTGTGATACTAGTGTATGGGGACAGCGGGCCATTCCGGGAGAGAAAGGAAAGCAGGAGAGATATGTGATACTAGTGTATGGGGACAGCGGGCCATTCCGGGAGAGAAAGGTAAGCAGGAGATATCTGTGATATTTCGTGTATGGGGACGGCGGCCATTCCGGGAGAGAAAGGTAACCAGGAGATATCTGTGATACTAGTGTATGGGGACAGCGGGCCATTCCGGGAGAGGAAGGTAAGCAGGAGATATCTGTGATACTAGTGTATGGGGACAGTGGCCATTCCGGGAGAGAAAGGTAAGCAGGAGAGATATGTGATACTAGTGTATGAGGACAGCGGCCATTCCGGGAGAGGAAGGTAAGCAGGAGATATCTGTGATACTAGTGTATGGGGACAGTGGGCTATTCCGGGAGAGGAAGGTAAGCAGGAGATATCTGTGATACTAGTGTATGGGGACAGCGGGCTATTCCGGGAGAGAAAGGTAAGCAGGAGATATCTGTGATACTAGTGTATGGGGACTGCAGCCATTCCGGGAGAGGAAGGTAAGTAGGAGACATCTGTGTTACTAGTGTATGAGGACAGCGGCCATTCCGGGAGAGGAAGGTAAGCAGGAGTTATCTGTGATACTAGTGTATGGGGACAATGGCCATTCCGGGAGAGGAAGGTAAGCAGGAGATATCTGTGATACTAGTGTATGAGGACAGCGGGCCATTCCGGGAGAGAAAGGTAAGCGGGACATATCTGTGATACTAGTGTATGGGGACAATGGCCATTCCGGGAGAGGAAGGTTAGTAGGAGTTATCTGTGATACTAGTGTATGGGGACAGCAGGCCACTCCGGGAGAGGAAGGTAAGCAGGAGATATCTGTGATACTAGTGTATGGGGACAGTGGCCATTCCGGGAGAGAAAGGTAAGCAGGAGAGATATGTGATACTAGTGTATGAGGACAGCGGCCTTTCCGGGAGAGGAAGGTAAGCAGGAGATATCTGTGATACTAGTGTATGGGGACAGCGGGCCATTCTGGCAGAGAAAGGTAAGCAGGAGATATCTGTGATACTAGTGTATGGGGACAGCGGGCTATTCCGGGAGAGGAAGGTAAGCAGGAGATATCTGTGATACTAGTGTATGGGGACAGCGGGCCATTCTGGCAGAGAAAGGTAAGCAGGAGATATCTGTGATACTAGTGTATGGGGACAGCGGGCCATTCCGGGAGAGGAAGGTAAGCAGGAGATATCTGTGATACTGGTGTATGGGGACAGTGGCCATTCCAGGAGAGAAAGGTAAGTAGGAGAGATATGTGATACTAGTGTATGGGGACAGCGGGCCATTCCGGGAGAGAAAGGTAAGCAGGAGATATCTGTGATACTAGTGTATGGGGACTGCAGCCATTCCGGGAGAGGAAGGTAAGCAGGAGATATCTGTGATACTAGTGTATGGGGACTGCAGCCTTTCCGGGAGAGGAAGGTAATCAGGAGATATCTGTGATACTAGTGTATGGGGACAGCGGGCCATTCAGCAGGAGAGATATGTGATACTAGTGTATGGGGACAGCGGGCCATTCCGGGAGAGAAAGGTAAGCAGGAGATATCTGTGATACTAGTGTATGGGGACAGCGGGCCATTCCGGGAGAGGAAGGTAAGCAGGAGATATCTGTGATACTAGTGTATGGGGACAGTGGCCATTCCAGGAGAGAAAGGTAAGTAGGAGAGATATGTGATACTAGTGTATGAGGACAGCGGCCATTCCGGGAGAGGAAGGTAAGCAGGAGATATCTGTGATACTAGTGTATGGGGACAGCGGGCTATTCCGGGAGAGGAAGGTAAGCAGGAGATATCTGTGATACTAGTGTATGAGGACAGCAGCCATTCCGGGAGAGGAAGGTAAGCAGGAGATATCTTTGATACTAGTGTATGGGGACAGCGGGCCATTCCGGGAGAGGATGGTAAGCAGGAGATATCTGTGATACTAGTGTATGAGGACAGCGGCCATTCCGGGAGAGAAAGGTAAGCAGGAGAGATATGTGATACTAATGTATGGGGACAGCGGCCATTCCTGGAGAGAAAGGTAAGCAGGAGAGATATGTGATACTAGTGTATGGGGACAGCGGGCCATTCCGGGAGAGGAAGGTAAGCAGGAGATATCTGTGATACTAGTGTATCGGGACAGCGGCCATTCCTGGAGAGAAAGGTAAGCAGGAGAGATATGTGATACTAGTATATGGGGACAGCGGGCCATTCCGGGAGAGAAAGGTAAGCAGGAGATATCTGTAATACTAGTGTATGAGGACTGCAGCCATTCCGGGAGAGGAAGGCAAGCAGGAGATATCTGTGATACTAGTGTATGGGGACTGCAGCCATTCCGGGAGAGGAAGGTAAGCAGGAGATATCTGTGATACTAGTGTATGGGGACAGCGGGCCATTCCGGGAGAGAAAGGAAAGCAGGAGAGATATGTGATACTAGTGTATGGGGACAGCGGGCCATTCCGGGAGAGAAAGGTAAGCAGGAGATATCTGTGATATTTCGTGTATGGGGACGGCGGCCATTCCGGGAGAGAAAGGTAACCAGGAGATATCTGTGATACTAGTGTATGGGGACAGCGGGCCATTCCGGGAGAGGAAGGTAAGCAGGAGATATCTGTGATACTAGTGTATGGGGACAGTGGCCATTCCGGGAGAGAAAGGTAAGCAGGAGAGATATGTGATACTAGTGTATGAGGACAGCGGCCATTCCGGGAGAGGAAGGTAAGCAGGAGATATCTGTGATACTAGTGTATGGGGACAGTGGGCTATTCCGGGAGAGGAAGGTAAGCAGGAGATATCTGTGATACTAGTGTATGGGGACAGCGGGCCATTCCGGGAGAGAAAGGTAAGCAGGAGATATCTGTGATACTAGTGTATGGGGACTGCAGCCATTCCGGGAGAGGAAGGTAAGTAGGAGACATCTGTGTTACTAGTGTATGAGGACAGCGGCCATTCCGGGAGAGGAAGGTAAGCAGGAGTTATCTGTGATACTAGTGTATGGGGACAATGGCCATTCCGGGAGAGGAAGGTAAGCAGGAGTTATCTGTGATACTAGTGTATGAGGACAGCGGGCCATTCCGGGAGAGAAAGGTAAGCGGGACATATCTGTGATACTAGTGTATGGGGACAATGGCCATTCCGGGAGAGGAAGGTTAGTAGGAGTTATCTGTGATACTAGTGTATGGGGACAGCAGGCCATTCCGGGAGAGGAAGGTAAGCAGGAGATATCTGTGATACTAGTGTATGGGGACAGTGGCCATTCCGGGAGAGAAAGGTAAGCAGGAGAGATATGTGATACTAGTGTATGAGGACAGCGGCCTTTCCGGGAGAGGAAGGTAAGCAGGAGATATCTGTGATACTAGTGTATGGGGACAGCGGGCCATTCTGGCAGAGAAAGGTAAGCAGGAGATATCTGTGATACTAGTGTATGGGGACAGCGGGCTATTCCGGGAGTGGAAGGTAAGCAGGAGATATCTGTGATACTAGTGTATGGGGACAGCGGGCCATTCTGGCAGAGAAAGGTAAGCAGGAGATATCTGTGATACTAGTGTATGGGGACAGCGGGCCATTCCGGGAGAGGAAGGTAAGCAGGAGATATCTGTGATACTAGTGTATGGGGACAGTGGCCATTCCAGGAGAGAAAGGTAAGTAGTAGAGATATGTGATACTAGTGTATGGGGACAGCGGGCCATTCCGGGAGAGAAAGGTAAGCAGGAGATATCTGTGATACTAGTGTATGGGGACTGCAGCCATTCCGGGAGAGGAAGGTAAGCAGGAGATATCTGTGATACTAGTGTATGGGGACTGCAGCCTTTCCGGGAGAGGAAGGTAAGCAGGAGATATCTGTGATACTAGCTTATGGGGACAGCGGGCCATTCAGCAGGAGAGATATGTGATACTAGTGTATGGGGACAGCGGGCCATTCTGGGAGAGAAAGGTAAGCAGGTGATATCTGTGATACTAGTGTATGGGGACAGCGGGCCATTCCGGGAGAGGAAGGTAAGCAGGAGATATCTGTGATACTAGTGTATGGGGACAGTGGCCATTCCAGGAGAGAAAGGTAAGTAGGAGAGATATGTGATACTAGTGTATGGGGACAGCGGCCATTCTGGGAGAGAAAGGTAAGCAGGAGATATCTGTGATACTAGTGTATGGGGACAGCGGGCCATTCCGGGAGAGGAAGGTAAGCAGGAGATATCTGTGATACTAGTGTATGGGGACAGCGGGCCATTCCGGGAGAGGAAGGTAAGCAGGAGATATCTGTGATACTAATGTATGGGGACAGCGGGCCATTCCGGGAGAGGATGGTAAGCAGGAGATATCTGTGATACTAGTGTATGGGGACAGCGGGCCATTCTGGGAGAGGAAGGTAAGCAGGAGATATCTGTGATACTAGTGTATGGGGACAGCGGGCCATTCCGGGAGAGGAAGGTAAGCTGGAAATATCTGTGATACTAGTGTATGAGGACAGCGGCCATTCCTGGAGAGAAAGGTAAGCAGGAGAGATATGTGATACTAGTGTATGGGGACAGCGGGCCATTCCGGGAGAGAAAGGTAAGCAGGAGAGATATGTGATACTAGTGTATGGGGACAGCGGGCCATTCCGGGAGAGAAAGGTAAGCAGGAGATATCTGTGACACTAGTGTATGGGGACTGCCGCCATTCCGGGAGAAGAAGGTAAGTAGGAGATATCTGTGATACTAGTGTATGGGGACTGCAGCCATTTCGGGAGAGGAAGGTAAGCAGGAGATATCAGTGATACTAGTGTATGGGGACAGCGGGCCATTCCGGGAGAGAAAGGTAAGCAGGAGATATCTGTGATACTAGTGTATGGGGACAGCGGCCATTCCGGGAGAGAAAGGTAAGCAGGAGATATCTGTGATACTAATGTATGGGGACAGCAGGCCATTCCGGGAGAGGAAGGTAAGCAGGAGATATCTGTGATACTAGTGTATGGGGACCGTGGCCATTCCGGGACAGAAAGGTAAGTAGGAGAGATATGTGATACTAGTGTATGAGGACAGCGGCCATTCCGGGAGAGGAAGGTAAGCAGGAGATATCTGTGATACTAGTGTATGGGGACAGCGGGCTATTCCGGGAGAGGAAGGTAAGCAGGAGATATCTGTGATACTAGTGTATGAGGACAGCAGCCATTCCGGGAGAGGAAGGTAAGCAGGAGATATCTTTGATACTAGTGTATGGGGACAGCGGGCCATTCTGGGAGAGGATGGTAAGCAGGAGATATCTGTGATACTAGTGTATGAGGACAGCGGCCATTCCGGGAGAGAAAGGTAAGCAGGAGAGATATGTGATACTAGTGTATGGGGACAGCGGCCATTCCTGGAGAGAAAGGTAAGCAGGAGAGATATGTGATACTAGTGTATGGGGACAGCGGGCCATTCCGGGAGAGGAAGGTAAGCAGGAGATATCTGTGATACTAGTGTATCGGGACAGCGGCCATTCCTGGAGAGAAAGTTAAACAGGAGAGATATGTGATACTAGTATATGGGGACAGCGGGCCATTCCGGGAGAGAAAGGTAAGCAGGAGATATCTGTGATACTAGTGTATGAGGACTGCAGCCATTCCGGGAGAGGAAGGTAAGCAGGAGATATCTGTGATACTAGTGTATGGGGACTGCAGCCATTCCGGGAGAGGAAGGTAAGCAGGAGATATCTGTGATACTAGTGTATGGGGACAGCGGGCCATTCCGGGAGAGAAAGGAAAGCAGGAGAGATATGTGATACAAGTGTATGGGGACAGCGGGCCATTCCGGGAGAGAAAGGTAAGCAGGAGATATCTGTGATATTTAGTGTATGGGGACGGCGGCCATTCCGGGAGAGAAAGGTAACCAGGAGATATCTGTGATACTAGTGTATGGAGACAGCGGGCCATTCCGGGAGAGGAAGGTAAGCAGGAGATATCTGTGATACTAGTGTATGGGGACAGTGGCCATTCCGGGAGAGAAAGGTAAGCAGGAGAGATATGTGATACTAGTGTATGAGGACAGCGGCCATTCCGGGAGAGGAAGGTAAGCAGGAGATATCTGTGATACTAGTGTATGGGGACAGTGGGCTATTCCGGGAGAGGAAGGTAAGCAGTAGATATCTGTGATACTAGTGTATGGGGACAGCGGGCCATTCCGGGAGAGAAAGGTAAGCAGGAGATATCTGTGATACTAGTGTATGGGGACTGCAGCCATTCCGGGAGAGGAAGGTAAGTAGGAGACATCTGTGTTACTAGTGTATGAGGACAGCGGCCATTCCGGGAGAGGAAGGTAAGCAGGAGTTATCTGTGATACTATTGTATGGGGACAATGGCCATTCCGGGAGAGGAAGGTAAGCAGGAGTTATCTGTGATACTAGTGTATGAGGACAGCGGGCCATTCAGGGAGAGAAAGGTAAGCGGGACATATCTGTGATACTAGTGTATGGGGACAATGGCCATTCCGGGAGAGGAAGGTTAGTAGGAGTTATCTGTGATACTAGTGTATGGGGACAGCGGGCCATTCCGGGAGAGGAAGGTAAGCAGGAGATATCTGTGATACTAGTGTATGGGGACAGTGGCCATTCCGGGAGAGAAAGGTAAGCAGGAGAGATATGTGATACTAGTGTATGAGGACAGCGGCCTTTCCGGGAGAGGAAGGTAAGCAGGAGATATCTGTGATACTAGTGTATGGGGACAGCGGGCCATTCTGGCAGAGAAAGGTAAGCAGGTGATATCCGTGATACTAGTGTATGGGGACAGCGGGCTATTCCGGGAGAGGAAGGTAAGCAGGAGATATCTGTGATACTAGTGTATGGGGACAGCGGGCCATTCTGGCAGAGAAAGGTAAGCAGGAGATATCCGTGATACTAGTGTATGGGGACAGCGGGCCATTCCGGGAGAGGAAGGTAAGCAGGAGATATCTGTGATACTAGTGTATCGGGACAGCGGCCATTCCTGGAGAGAAAGGTAAGCAGGAGAGATATGTGATACTAGTATATGGGGACAGCGGGCCATTCCGGGAGAGAAAGGTAAGCAGGAGATATCTGTAATACTAGTGTATGAGGACTGCAGCCATTCCGGGAGAGGAAGGTAAGCAGGAGATATCTGTGATACTAGTGTATGGGGACTGCAGCCATTCCGGGAGAGGAAGGTAAGCAGGAGATATTTGTGATACTAGTGTATGGGGACAGCGGGCCATTCCGGGAGAGAAAGGAAAGCAGGAGAGATATGTGATACTAGTGTATGGGGACAGCGGGCCATTCCGGGAGAGAAAGGTAAGCAGGAGATATCTGTGATATTTCGTGTATGGGGACGGCGGCCATTCCGGGAGAGAAAGGTAACCAGGAGATATCTGTGATACTAGTGTATGGGGACAGCGGGCCATTCCGGGAGAGGAAGGTAAGCAGGAGATATCTGTGATACTAGTGTATGGGGACAGTGGCCATTCCGGGAGAGAAAGGTAAGCAGGAGAGATATGTGATACTAGTGTATGAGGACAGCGGCCATTCCGGGAGAGGAAGGTAAGCAGGAGATATCTGTGATACTAGTGTATGGGGACAGTGGGCTATTCCGGGAGAGGAAGGTAAGCAGGAGATATCTGTGATACTAGTGTATGGGGACAGCGGGCTATTCCGGGAGAGAAAGGTAAGCAGGAGATATCTGTGATACTAGTGTATGGGGACTGCAGCCATTCCGGGAGAGGAAGGTAAGTAGGAGACATCTGTGTTACTAGTGTATGAGGACAGCGGCCATTCCGGGAGAGGAAGGTAAGCAGGAGTTATCTGTGATACTAGTGTATGGGGACAATGGCCATTCCGGGAGAGGAAGGTAAGCAGGAGATATCTGTGATACTAGTGTATGAGGACAGCGGGCCATTCCGGGAGAGAAAGGTAAGCGGGACATATCTGTGATACTAGTGTATGGGGACAATGGCCATTCCGGGAGAGGAAGGTTAGTAGGAGTTATCTGTGATACTAGTGTATGGGGACAGCAGGCCACTCCGGGAGAGGAAGGTAAGCAGGAGATATCTGTGATACTAGTGTATGGGGACAGTGGCCATTCCGGGAGAGAAAGGTAAGCAGGAGAGATATGTGATACTAGTGTATGAGGACAGCGGCCTTTCCGGGAGAGGAAGGTAAGCAGGAGATATCTGTGATACTAGTGTATGGGGACAGCGGGCCATTCTGGCAGAGAAAGGTAAGCAGGAGATATCTGTGATACTAGTGTATGGGGACAGCGGGCTATTCCGGGAGAGGAAGGTAAGCAGGAGATATCTGTGATACTAGTGTATGGGGACAGCGGGCCATTCTGGCAGAGAAAGGTAAGCAGGAGATATCTGTGATACTAGTGTATGGGGACAGCGGGCCATTCCGGGAGAGGAAGGTAAGCAGGAGATATCTGTGATACTGGTGTATGGGGACAGTGGCCATTCCAGGAGAGAAAGGTAAGTAGGAGAGATATGTGATACTAGTGTATGGGGACAGCGGGCCATTCCGGGAGAGAAAGGTAAGCAGGAGATATCTGTGATACTAGTGTATGGGGACTGCAGCCATTCCGGGAGAGGAAGGTAAGCAGGAGATATCTGTGATACTAGTGTATGGGGACTGCAGCCTTTCCGGGAGAGGAAGGTAATCAGGAGATATCTGTGATACTAGTGTATGGGGACAGCGGGCCATTCAGCAGGAGAGATATGTGATACTAGTGTATGGGGACAGCGGGCCATTCCGGGAGAGAAAGGTAAGCAGGAGATATCTGTGATACTAGTGTATGGGGACAGCGGGCCATTCCGGGAGAGGAAGGTAAGCAGGAGATATCTGTGATACTAGTGTATGGGGACAGTGGCCATTCCAGGAGAGAAAGGTAAGTAGGAGAGATATGTGATACTAGTGTATGAGGACAGCGGCCATTCCGGGAGAGGAAGGTAAGCAGGAGATATCTGTGATACTAGTGTATGGGGACAGCGGGCTATTCCGGGAGAGGAAGGTAAGCAGGAGATATCTGTGATACTAGTGTATGAGGAAAGCAGCCATTCCGGGAGAGGAAGGTAAGCAGGAGATATCTGTGATACTAGTGTATGGGGACAGCGGGCCATTCCGGGAGAGGATGGTAAGCAGGAGATATCTGTGATACTAGTGTATGAGGACAGCGGCCATTCCGGGAGAGAAAGGTAAGCAGGAGAGATATGTGATACTAGTGTATGGGGACAGCGGCCATTCCGGGAGAGGAAGGTAAGCTGGAGATATCTGTGATACTAGTGTATGAGGACAGCGGCCATTCCTGGAGAGAAAGGTAAGCAGGAGAGATATGTGATACTAGTGTATGGGGTCAGCGGGCCATTCCGGGAGAGAAAGGTAAGCAGGAGATATCTGTGATACTAGTGTATGGGGACTGCAGCCATTCCGGGAGAGGAAGGTAAGCAGGAGATATCTGTGATACAAATGTATGGGGACAGCGGGCCATTCCGGGAGAGAAAGGTAAGCAGGAGAGATATGTGATACTAGTGTATGGGGACAGCGGGCCCTTCCAGGAGAGAAAGGTAAGCAGGAGATATCTGTGATACTAGTGTATGGGGACAGCGGCCATTTCGGGAGAGAAAGGTAAGCTGGAGATATCTGTGATACTAGTGTATGGGGACAGCGGGCCATTCCGGGAGAGGAAGGTAAGCAGGAGATATCTGTGATACTAGTGTATCGGTACAGTGGCCATTCCGGGAGAGAAAGGTAAGCAGGAGAGATATGTGATACTAGTGTATGAGGACAGCGGCCATTCCAGGAGAGGAAGGTAAGCAGGAGATATCTGTGATACTAGTGTAAGGGGACAGCGGGCAATTCCGGGAGAGGAAGGTAAGCAGGAGATATCTGTGATACTAGTGTATGGGGACAGCGGGCCCTTCCGGGAGAGGAAGGTAAGCAGGAGATATCTGTGATACTAGTGTATGGGGACAGCGGGCCATTCCGGGAGAGGAAGGTAAGCAGGAGATATCTGTGATACTAGTGTATGGGGACAGCGGGACATTCCGGGAGAGGAAGGTAAGAAGGAGATATCTGTGATA
Organism: Taudactylus pleione; assembly: GCA_031769625.1. Taxonomy (NCBI): domain Eukaryota; kingdom Metazoa; phylum Chordata; class Amphibia; order Anura; family Myobatrachidae; genus Taudactylus; species Taudactylus pleione. Next base: position 1,633,066 of record JAUIMM010000181.1, read on the forward strand.
CTAGTGTATGGGGACAGCGGCCATTCCGGGAGAGGAAGGTAAGTAGGAGATATCTGTGATACTAGTGTATGGGGACAGTGAGCCATTCCAGGAGAGGAAGGTAAGCAGGAGATATCTGTGATACTAGTGTATGAGGACAGCGGCCATTCCAGGAGAGGAAGGTAAGCAGGAGATATCTGTGATACTAATGTATGGGGACAGCGGGCCATTCCGGGAGAGGATGGTAAGCAGGAGATATCTGTGATACTAGTGTATGGGGACAGCGGGCCATTCCGGGAGAGGAAGGTAAGCAGGAGATATCTGTGATACTAGTGTAAGAGGACAGCGGCCATTCCGGGAGAGAAAGGTAAGCAGGAGAGATATGTGATACTAGTGTATGGGGACTGCAGCCATTCCGGGAGAGGAAGGTAAGCAGGAGATATCTGTGATACAAATGTATGGGGACAGCGGGCCATTCCGGGAGAGAAAGGTAAGCAGGAGAGATATGTGATACTAGTGTATGGGGACAGCGGGCCCTTCCAGGAGAGAAAGGTAAGCAGGAGATATCTGTGATACTAGAGTATGGGGACAGCGGCCATTTCGGGAGAGAAAGGTAAGCTGGAGATATCTGTGATACTAGTGTATGGGGACAGCGGGCCATTCCGGGAGAGGAAGGTAAGCAGGAGATATCTGTGATACTAGTGTATCGGTACAGTGGCCATTCCGGGAGAGAAAGGTAAGCAGGAGAGATATGTGATACTAGTGTTTGAGGACAGCGGCCATTCCAGGAGAGGAAGGTAAGCAGGAGATATCTGTGATACTAGTGTAAGGGGACAGCGGGCAATTCCGGGAGAGGAAGGTAAGCAGGAGATATCTGTGATACTAGTGTATGGGGACAGCGGGCCCTTCCGGGAGAGGAAGGTAAGCAGGAGATATCTGTGATACTAGTGTATGGGGACAGCGGGACATTCCGGGAGAGGAAGGTAAGAAGGAGATATCTGTGATACTAGTGTATGGGGACAGCGGCCATTCCGGGAGAGGAAGGTAAGTAGGAGATATCTGTGATACTAGTGTATGGGGACAGTGAGCCATTCCAGGAGAGGAAGGTAAGCAGGAGATATCTGTGATACTAGTGTATGAGGACAGCGGCCATTCCAGGAGAGGAAGGTAAGCAGGAGATATCTGTGATACTAATGTATGGGGACAGCGGGCCATTCCGGGAGAGGATGGTAAGCAGGAGATATCTGTGATACTAGTGTATGGGGACAGCGGGCCATTCCGGGAGAGGAAGGTAAGCAGGAGATATCTGTGATACTAGTGTAAGAGGACAGCGGCCATTCCGGGAGAGAAAGGTAAGCAGGAGAGATATGTGATACTAGTGTATGGGGACAGCGGGCCATTCCGGGAGAGGAAGGTAAGCTGGAGATATCTGTGATACTAGTGTATGAGGACAGCGGCCATTCCTGGAGAGAAAGGTAAGCAGGAGAGATATGTGATACTAGTGTATGGGGACAGCGGGCCATTCCGGGAGAGAAAGGTAAGCAGGAGAGATATGTGATACTAGTGTATGGGGACAGCGGGCCATTTCGGGAGAGAAAGGTAAGCAGGAGATATCTGTGATACTAGTGTATGGGGACTGCAGCCATTCCGGGAGAAGAAGGTAAGTAGGAGATATCTGTGATACTAGTGTATGGGGACTGCAGCCATTCCGGGAGAGGAAGGTAAGCAGGAGATATCAGTGATACTAGTGTATGGGGACAGCGGGCCATTCCGGGAGAGAAAGGTAAGCAGGAGATATCTGTGATACTAGTGTATGGGGACAGCGGCCATTCCGGGAGAGAAAGGTAAGCAGGAGATATCTGTGATACTAATGTATGGGGACAGCGGGCCATTCCGGGAGAGGAAGGTAAGCAGGAGATATCTGTGATACTAGTGTATGGGGACCGTGGCCATTCCGGGACAGAAAGGTAAGTAGGAGAGATATGTGATACTAGTGTATGAGGACAGCGGCCATTCCGGGAGAGGAAGGTAAGCAGGAGATATCTGTGATACTAGTTTATGGGGACAGCGGGCTATTCCGGGAGAGGAAGGTAAGCAGGAGATATCTGTGATACTAGTGTATGAGGACAGCAGCCATTCCGGGAGAGGAAGGTAAGCAGGAGATATCTTTGATACTAGTGTATGGGGACAGCGGGCCATTCCGGGAGAGGATGGTAAGCAGGAGATATCTGTGATACTAGTGTATGAGGACAGCGGCCATTCCGGGAGAGAAAGGTAAGCAGGAGAGATATGTGATACTAGTGTATGGGGACAGCGGCCATTCCTGGAGAGAAAGGTAAGCAGGAGAGATATGTGATACTAGTGTATGGGGACAGCGGGCCATTCCGGGAGAGGAAGGTAAGCAGGAGATATCTGTGATACTAGTGTATCGGGACAGCGGCCATTCCTGGAGAGAAAGGTAAGCAGGAGAGATATGTGATACTAGTATATGGGGACAGCGGGCCATTCCGGGAGAGAAAGGTAAGCAGGAGATATCTGTAATACTAGTGTATGAGGACTGCAGCCATTCCGGGAGAGGAAGGTAAGCAGGAGATATCTGTGATACTAGTGTATGGGGACTGCAGCCATTCCGGGAGAGGAAGGTAAGCAGGAGATATCTGTTATACTAGTGTATGGGGACAGCGGGCCATTCTGGGAGAGAAAGGAAAGCAGGAGAGATATGTGATACTAGTGTATGGGGACAGCGGGCCATTCCGGGAGAGAAAGGTAAGCAGGAGATATCTGTGATATTTCGTGTATGGGGACGGCGGCCATTCTGGGAGAGAAAGGTAACCAGGAGATATCTGTGATACTAGTGTATGGGGACAGCGGGCCATTCCGGGAGAGGAAGGTAAGCAGGAGATATCTGTGATACTAGTGTATGGGGACAGTGGCCATTCCGGGAGAGAAAGGTAAGCAGGAGAGATATGTGATACTAGTGTATGAGGACAGCGGCCATTCCGGGAGAGGAAGGTAAGCAGGAGATATCTGTGATACTAGTGTATGGGGACAGTGGGCTATTCCGGGAGAGGAAGGTAAGCAGGAGATATCTGTGATACTTGTGTATGGGGACAGCGGGCCATTCCGGGAGAGAAAGGTAAGCAGGAGATATCTGTGATACTAGTGTATGGGGACTGCAGCCATTCCGGGAGAGGAAGGTAAGTAGGAGACATCTGTGTTACTAGTGTATGAGGACAGCGGCCATTCCGGGAGAGGAAGGTAAGCAGGAGTTATCTGTGATACTAGTGTATGGGGACAATGGCCATTCCGGGAGAGGAAGGTAAGCAGGAGTTATCTGTGATACTAGTGTATGAGGACAGCGGGCCATTCCGGGAGAGAAAGGTAAGCGGGACATATCTGTGATACTAGTGTATGGGGACAATGGCCATTCCGGGAGAGGAAGGTTAGTAGGAGTTATCTGTGATACTAGTGTATGGGGACAGCAGGCCATTCCGGGAGAGGAAGGTAAGCAGGAGAGATATGTGATACTAGTGTATGAGGACAGCGGCCTTTCCGGGAGAGGAAGGTAAGCAGGAGATATCTGTGATACTAGTGTATGGGGACAGCGGGCCATTCTGGCAGAGAAAGGTAAGCAGGAGATATCTGTGATACTAGTGTATGGGGACAGCGGGCTATTCTGGGAGAGAAAGGTAAGCAGGAGATATCTGTGATACTAGTGTATGGGGACAGCGGGCTATTCCGGGAGAGGAAGGTAAGCAGGAGATATCTGTGATACTAGTGTATGGGGACAGCGGGCCATTCTGGCAGAGAAAGGTAAGCAGGAGATATCTGTGATACTAGTGTATGGGGACAGCGGGCCATTCCGGGAGAGGAAGGTAAGCAGGAGATATCTGTGATACTAGTGTATGGGGACAGTGGCCATTCCAGGAGAGAAAGGTAAGTAGGAGAGATATGTGATACTAGTGTATGGGGACTGCAGCCATTCCGGGAGAGGAAGGTAAGCAGGAGATATCTGTGATACTAGTGTATGGGGACTGCAGCCTTTCCGGGAGAGGAAGGTAAGCAGGAGATATCTGTGATACTAGCTTATGGGGACAGCGGGCCATTCAGCAGGAGAGATATGTGATACTAGTGTATGGGGACAGCGGGCCATTCTGGGAGAGAAAGGTAAGCAGGAGATATCTGTGATACTAGTGTATGGGGACAGCGGGCCATTCCGGGAGAGGAAGGTAAGCAGGAGATATCTGTGATACTAGTGTATGGGGACAGTGGCCATTCCAGGAGAGAAAGGTAAGTAGGAGAGATATGTGATACTAGTGTATGGGGACAGCGGCCATTCTGGGAGAGAAAGGTAAGCAGGAGATATCTGTGATACTAGTGTATGGGGACAGCGGGACATTCCGGGAGAGGAAGGTAAGAAGGAGATATCTGTGATACTAGTGTATGGGGACAGCGGCCATTCCGGGAGAGGAAGGTAAGTAGGAGATATCTGTGATACTAGTTTATGGGGACAGCGGGCTATTCCGGGAGAGGAAGGTAAGCAGGAGATATCTGTGATACTAGTGTATGAGGACAGCAGCCATTCCGGGAGAGGAAGGTAAGCAGGAGATATCTTTGATACTAGTGTATGGGGACAGCGGGCCATTCCGGGAGAGGATGGTAAGCAGGAGATATCTGTGATACTAGTGTATGAGGACAGCGGCCATTCCGGGAGAGAAAGGTAAGCAGGAGAGATATGTGATACTAGTGTATGGGGACAGCGGCCATTCCTGGAGAGAAAGGTAAGCAGGAGAGATATGTGATACTAGTGTATGGGGACAGCGGGCCATTCCGGGAGAGGAAGGTAAGCAGGAGATATCTGTGATACTAGTGTATCGGGACAGCGGCCATTCCTGGAGAGAAAGGTAAGCAGGAGAGATATGTGATACTAGTATATGGGGACAGCGGGCCATTCCGGGAGAGAAAGGTAAGCAGGAGATATCTGTAATACTAGTGTATGAGGACTGCAGCCATTCCGGGAGAGGAAGGTAAGCAGGAGATATCTGTGATACTAGTGTATGGGGACTGCAGCCATTCCGGGAGAGGAAGGTAAGCAGGAGATATCTGTTATACTAGTGTATGGGGACAGCGGGCCATTCCGGGAGAGAAAGGAAAGCAGGAGAGATATGTGATACTAGTGTATGGGGACAGCGGGCCATTCCGGGAGAGAAAGGTAAGCAGGAGATATCTGTGATATTTCGTGTATGGGGACGGCGGCCATTCTGGGAGAGAAAGGTAACCAGGAGATATCTGTGATACTAGTGTATGGGGACAGCGGGCCATTCCGGGAGAGGAAGGTAAGCAGGAGATATCTGTGATACTAGTGTATGGGGACAGTGGCCATTCCGGGAGAGAAAGGTAAGCAGGAGAGATATGTGATACTAGTGTATGAGGACAGCGGCCATTCCGGGAGAGGAAGGTAAGCAGGAGATATCTGTGATACTAGTGTATGGGGACAGTGGGCTATTCCGGGAGAGGAAGGTAAGCAGGAGATATCTGTGATACTTGTGTATGGGGACAGCGGGCCATTCCGGGAGAGAAAGGTAAGCAGGAGATATCTGTGATACTAGTGTATGGGGACTGCAGCCATTCCGGGAGAGGAAGGTAAGTAGGAGACATCTGTGTTACTAGTGTATGAGGACAGCGGCCATTCCGGGAGAGGAAGGTAAGCAGGAGTTATCTGTGATACTAGTGTATGGGGACAATGGCCATTCCGGGAGAGGAAGGTAAGCAGGAGTTATCTGTGATACTAGTGTATGAGGACAGCGGGCCATTCCGGGAGAGAAAGGTAAGCGGGACATATCTGTGATACTAGTGTATGGGGACAATGGCCATTCCGGGAGAGGAAGGTTAGTAGGAGTTATCTGTGATACTAGTGTATGGGGACAGCAGGCCATTCCGGGAGAGGAAGGTAAGCAGGAGATATCTGTGATACTAGTGTATGGGGACAGTGGCCATTCCGGGAGAGAAAGGTAAGCAGGAGAGATATGTGATACTAGTGTATGAGGACAGCGGCCTTTCCGGGAGAGGAAGGTAAGCAGGAGATATCTGTGATACTAGTGTATGGGGACAGCGGGCCATTCTGGCAGAGAAAGGTAAGCAGGAGATATCTGTGATACTAGTGTATGGGGACAGCGGGCTATTCCGGGAGAGGAAGGTAAGCAGGAGATATCTGTGATACTAGTGTATGGGGACAGCGGGCCATTCTGGCAGAGAAAGGTAAGCAGGAGATATCTGTGATACTAGTGTATGGGGACAGCGGGCCATTCCGGGAGAGGAAGGTAAGCAGGAGATATCTGTGATACTAGTGTATGGGGACAGTGGCCATTCCAGGAGAGAAAGGTAAGTAGGAGAGATATGTGATACTAGTGTATGGGGACAGCGGGCCATTCCGGGAGAGAAAGGTAAGCAGGAGATATCTGTGATACTAGTGTATGGGGACTGCAGCCATTCCGGGAGAGGAAGGTAAGCAGGAGATATCTGTGATACTAGTGTATGGGGACTGCAGCCTTTCCGGGAGAGGAAGGTAAGCAGGAGATATCTGTGATACTAGCTTATGGGGACAGCGGGCCATTCAGCAGGAGAGATATGTGATACTAGTGTATGGGGACAGCGGGCCATTCTGGGAGAGAAAGGTAAGCAGGAGATATCTGTGATACTAGTGTATGGGGACAGCGGGCCATTCCGGGAGAGGAAGGTAAGCAGGAGATATCTGTGATACTAGTGTATGGGGACAGTGGCCATTCCAGGAGAGAAAGGTAAGTAGGAGAGATATGTGATACTAGTGTATGGGGACAGCGGCCATTCTGGGAGAGAAAGGTAAGCAGGAGATATCTGTGATACTAGTGTATGGGGACAGCTGGACATTCCGGGAGAGGAAGGTAAGAAGGAGATATCTGTGATACTAGTGTATGGGGACAGCGGCCATTCCGGGAGAGGAAGGTAAGTAGGAGATATCTGTGATACTAGTGTATGGGGACAGTGAGCCATTCCAGGAGAGGAAGGTAAGCAGGAGATATCTGTGATACTAGTGTATGAGGACAGCGGCCATTCCAGGAGAGGAAGGTAAGCAGGAGATATCTGTGATACAAATGTATGGGGACAGCGGGCCATTCCGGGAGAGGATGGTAAGCAGGAGATATCTGTGATACTAGTGTATGGGGACAGCGGGCCATTCCGGGAGAGGAAGGTAAGCAGGAGATATCTGTGATACTAGTGTAAGAGGACAGCGGCCATTCCGGGAGAGAAAGGTAAGCAGGAGAGATATGTGATACTAGTGTATGGGGACAGCGGGCCATTCCGGGAGAGGAAGGTAAGCTGGAGATATCTGTGATACTAGTGTATGAGTACAGCGGCCATTCCTGGAGAGAAAGGTAAGCAGGAGAGATATGTGATACTAGTGTATGGGGACAGCGGGCCATTCCGGGAGAGAAAGGTAAGCAGGAGAGATATGTGATACTAGTGTATGGGGACAGCGGGCCATTCCGGGAGAGAAAGGTAAGCAGGAGATATCTGTGATACTAGTGTATGGGGACTGCAGCCATTCCGGGAGAAGAAGGTAAGTAGGAGATATCTGTGATACTAGTGTATGGGGACTGCAGCCATTCCGGGAGAGGAAGGTAAGCAGGAGATATCAATGATACTAGTGTATGGGGACAGCGGGCCATTCCGGGAGAGAAAGGTAAGCAGGAGATATCTGTGATACTAGTGTATGGGGACAGCGGCCATTCCGGGAGAGAAAGGTAAGCAGGAGATATCTGTGATACTAATGTATGGGGACAGCGGGCCATTCCGGGAGAGGAAGGTAAGCAGGAGATATCTGTGATACTAGTGTATGGGGACCGTGGCCATTCCGGGACAGAAAGGTAAGTAGGAGAGATATGTGATACTAGTGTATGAGGACAGCGGCCATTCCGGGAGAGGAAGGTAAGCAGGAGATATCTGTGATACTAGTGTATGGGGACAGCGGGCTTTTCCGAGAGAGGAAGGTAAGCAGGAGATATCTGTGATACTAGTGTATGAGGACAGCAGCCATTCCGGGAGAGGAAGGTAAGCAGGAGATATCTTTGATACTAGTGTATGGGGACAGCGGGCCATTCCGGGAGAGGATGGTAAGCAGGAGATATCTGTGATACTAGTGTATGAGGACAGCGGCCATTCCGGGAGAGAAAGGTAAGCAGGAGAGATATGTGATACTAGTGTATGGGGACAGCGGCCATTCCTGGAGAGAAAGGTAAGCAGGAGAGATATGTGATACTAGTGTACGGGGACAGCGGGCCATTCCGGGAGAGGAAGGTAAGCAGGAGATATCTGTGATACTAGTGTATCGGGACAGCGGCCATTCCTGGAGAGAAAGGTAAGCAGGAGAGATATGTGATACTAGTATATGGGGACAGCGGGCCATTCCGGGAGAGAAAGGTAAGCAGGAGATATCTGTAATACTAGTGTATGAGGACTGCAGCCATTCCGGGAGAGGAAGGTAAGCAGGAGATATCTGTGATACTAGTGTATGGGGACTGCAGCCATTCCGGGAGAGGAAGGTAAGCAGGAGATATCTGTGATACTAGTGTATGGGGACAGCGGGCCATTCCGGGAGAGAAAGGAAAGCAGGAGAGATATGTGATACTAGTGTATGGGGACAGCGGGCCATTCCGGGAGAGAAAGGTAAGCAGGAGATATCTGTGATATTTCGTGTATGGGGACGGCGGCCATTCCGGGAGAGAAAGGTAACCAGGAGATATCTGTGATACTAGTGTATGGGGACAGCGGGCCATTCCGGGAGAGGAAGGTAAGCAGGAGATATCTGTGATACTAGTGTATGGGGACAGTGGCCATTCCGGGAGAGAAAGGTAAGCAGGAGAGATATGTGATACTAGTGTATGAGGACAGCGGCCATTCCGGGAGAGGAAGGTAAGCAGGAGATATCTGTGATACTAGTGTATGGGGACAGTGGGCTATTCCGGGAGAGGAAGGTAAGCAGGAGATATCTGTGATACTAGTGTATGGGGACAGCGGGCCATTCCGGGAGAGAAAGGTAAGCAGGAGATATCTGTGATACTAGTGTATGGGGACTGCAGCCATTCCGGGAGAGGAAGGTAAGTAGGAGACATCTGTGTTACTAGTGTATGAGGACAGCGGCCATTCCGGGAGAGGAAGGTAAGCAGGAGTTATCTGTGATACTAGTGTATGGGGACAATGGCCATTCCGGGAGAGGAAGGTAAGCAGGAGTTATCTGTGATACTAGTGTATGAGGACAGCGGGCCATTCCGGGAGAGAAAGATAAGCGGGACATATCTGTGATACTAGTGTATGGGGACAATGGCCATTCCGGGAGAGGAAGGTTAGTAGGAGTTATCTGTGATACTAGTGTATGGGGACAGCAGGCCATTCCGGGAGAGGAAGGTAAGCAGGAGATATCTGTGATACTAGTGTATGGGGACAGTGGCCATTCCGGGAGAGAAAGGTAAGCAGGAGAGATATGTGATACTAGTGTATGAGGACAGCGGCCTTTCCGGGAGAGGAAGGTAAGCAGGAGATATCTGTGATACTAGTGTATGGGGACAGCGGGCCATTCTGGCAGAGAAAGGTAAGCAGGAGATATCTGTGATACTAGTGTATGGGGACAGCGGGCTATTCCGGGAGTGGAAGGTAAGCAGGAGATATCTGTGATACTAGTGTATGGGGACAGCGGGCCATTCTGGCAGAGAAAGGTAAGCAGGAGATATCTGTGATACTAGTGTATGGGGACAGCGGGCCATTCCGGGAGAGGAAGGTAAGCAGGAGATATCTGTGATACTAGTGTATGGGGACAGTGGCCATTCCAGGAGAGAAAGGTAAGTAGGAGAGATATGTGATACTAGTGTATGGGGACAGCGGGCCATTCCGGGAGAGAAAGGTAAGCAGGAGATATCTGTGATACTAGTGTATGGGGACTGCAGCCATTCCGGGAGAGGAAGGTAAGCAGGAGTTATCTGTGATACTAGTGTATGGGGACAATGGCCATTCCGGGAGAGGAAGGTAAGCAGGAGTTATCTGTGATACTAGTGTATGAGGACAGCGGGCCATTCCGGGAGAGAAAGATAAGCGGGACATATCTGTGATACTAGTGTATGGGGACAATGGCCATTCCGGGAGAGGAAGGTTAGTAGGAGTTATCTGTGATACTAGTGTATGGGGACAGCAGGCCATTCCGGGAGAGGAAGGTAAGCAGGAGATATCTGTGATACTAGTGTATGGGGACAGTGGCCATTCCGGGAGAGAAAGGTAAGCAGGAGAGATATGTGATACTAGTGTATGAGGACAGCGGCCTTTCCGGGAGAGGAAGGTAAGCAGGAGATATCTGTGATACTAGTGTATGGGGACAGCGGGCCATTCTGGCAGAGAAAGGTAAGCAGGAGATATCTGTGATACTAGTGTATGGGGACAGCGGGCTATTCCGGGAGTGGAAGGTAAGCAGGAGATATCTGTGATACTAGTGTATGGGGACAGCGGGCCATTCTGGCAGAGAAAGGTAAGCAGGAGATATCTGTGATACTAGTGTATGGGGACAGCGGGCCATTCCGGGAGAGGAAGGTAAGCAGGAGATATCTGTGATACTAGTGTATGGGGACAGTGGCCATTCCAGGAGAGAAAGGTAAGTAGGAGAGATATGTGATACTAGTGTATGGGGACAGCGGGCCATTCCGGGAGAGAAAGGTAAGCAGGAGATATCTGTGATACTAGTGTATGGGGACTGCAGCCATTCCGGGAGAGGAAGGTAAGCAGGAGATATCTGTGATACTAGTGTATGGGGACTGCAGCCTTTCCGGGAGAGGAAGGTAAGCAGGAGATATCTGTGATACTAGCTTATGGGGACAGCGGGCCATTCAGCAGGAGAGATATGTGATACTAGTGTATGGGGACAGCGGGCCATTCTGGGAGAGAAAGGTAAGCAGGTGATATCTGTGATACTAGTGTATGGGGACAGCGGGCCATTCCGGGAGAGGAAGGTAAGCAGGAGATATCTGTGATACTAGTGTATGGGGACAGTGGCCATTCCAGGAGAGAAAGGTAAGTAGGAGAGATATGTGATACTAGTGTATGGGGACAGCGGCCATTCTGGGAGAGAAAGGTAAGCAGGAGATATCTGTGATACTAGTGTATGGGGACAGCGGGCCATTCCGGGAGAGGAAGGTAAGCAGGAGATATCTGTGATACTAGTGTATGGGGACAGCGGGCCATTCCGGGAGAGGAAGGTAAGCAGGAGATATCTGTGATACTAATGTATGGGGACAGCGGGCCATTCCGGGAGAGGATGGTAAGCAGGAGATATCTGTGATACTAGTGTATGGGGACAGCGGGCCATTCTGGGAGAGGAAGGTAAGCAGGAGATATCTGTGATACTAGTGTAAGAGGACAGCGGCCATTCCGGGAGAGAAAGGAAAGCAGGAGAGATATGTGATACTAGTGTATGGGGACAGTGGGCCATTCCGGGAGAGGAAGGTAAGCTGGAAATATCTGTGATACTAGTGTATGAGGACAGCGGCCATTCCTGGAGAGAAAGGTAAGCAGGAGAGATATGTGATACTAGTGTATGGGGACAGCGGGCCATTCCAGGAGAGAAAGGTAAGCAGGAGACATATGTGATACTAGTGTATGGGGACAGCGGGCCATTCCGGGAGAGAAAGGTAAGCAGGAGATATCTGTGATACTAGTGTATGGGGACTGCCGCCATTCCGGGAGAAGAAGGTAAGTAGGAGATATCTGTGATACTAGTGTATGGGGACTGCAGCCATTTCGGGAGAGGAAGGTAAGCAGGAGATATCAGTGATACTAGTGTATGGGGACAGCGGGCCATTCCGGGAGAGAAAGGTAAGCAGGAGATATCTGTGATACTAGTGTATGGGGACAGCGGCCATTCCGGGAGAGAAAGGTAAGCAGGAGATATCTGTGATACTAATGTATGGGGACAGCAGGCCATTCCGGGAGAGGAAGGTAAGCAGGAGATATCTGTGATACTAGTGTATGGGGACCGTGGCCATTCCGGGACAGAAAGGTAAGTAGGAGAGATATGTGATACTAGTGTATGAGGACAGCGGCCATTCCGGGAGAGGAAGGTAAGCAGGAGATATCTGTGATACTAGTGTATGGGGACAGCGGGCTATTCCGGGAGAGGAAGGTAAGCAGGAGATATCTGTGATACTAGTGTATGAGGACAGCAGCCATTCCGGGAGAGGAAGGTAAGCAGGAGATATCTTTGATACTAGTGTATGGGGACAGCGGGCCATTCCGGGAGAGGATGGTAAGCAGGAGATATCTGTGATACTAGTGTATGAGGACAGCGGCCATTCCGGGAGAGAAAAGTAAGCAGGAGAGATATGTGATACTAGTGTATGGGGACAGCGGCCATTCCTGGAGAGAAAGGTAAGCAGGAGAGATATGTGATACTAGTGTATGGGGACAGCGGGCCATTCCGAGAGAGGAAGGTAAGCAGGAGATATCTGTGATACTAGTGTATCGGGACAGCGGCCATTCCTGGAGAGAAAGTTAAACAGGAGAGATATGTGATACTAGTATATGGGGACAGCGGGCCATTCCGGGAGAGAAAGGTAAGCAGGATATATCTGTGATACTAGTGTATGAGGACTGCAGCCATTCCGGGAGAGGAAGGTAAGCAGGAGATATCTGTGATACTAGTGTATGGGGACTGCAGCCATTCCGGGAGAGGAAGGTAAGCAGGAGATATCTGTGATACTAGTGTATGGGGACAGCGGGCCATTCCGGGAGAGAAAGGAAAGCAGGAGAGATATGTGATACAAGTGTATGAGGACAGCGGGCCATTCCGGGAGAGAAAGGTAAGCAGGAGATATCTGTGATATTTAGTGTATGGGGACGGCGGCCATTCCGGGAGAGAAAGGTAACCAGGAGATATCTGCGATACTAGTGTATGGAGACAGCGGGCCATTCCGGGAGAGGAAGGTAAGCAGGAGATATCTGTGATACTAGTGTATGGGGACAGTGGCCATTCCGGGAGAGAAAGGTAAGCAGGAGAGATATGTGATACTAGTGTATGAGGACAGCGGCCATTCCGGGAGAGGAAGGTAAGCAGGAGATATCTGTGATACTAGTGTATGGGGACAGTGGGCTATTCCGGGAGAGGAAGGTAAGCAGGAGATATCTGTGATACTAGTGTATGGGGACAGCGGGCCATTCCGGGAGAGAAAGGTAAGCAGGAGATATCTGTGATACTAGTGTATGGGGACTGCAGCCATTCCGGGAGAGGAAGGTAAGTAGGAGACATCTGTGTTACTAGTGTATGAGGACAGCGGCCATTCCGGGAGAGGAAGGTAAGCAGGAGTTATCTGTGATACTAGTGTATGGGGACAATGGCCATTCCGGGAGAGGAAGGTAAGCAGGAGTTATCTGTGATACTAGTGTATGAGGACAGCGGGCCATTCAGGGAGAGAAAGGTAAGCGGGACATATCTGTGATACTAGTGTATGGGGACAATGGCCATTCCGGGAGAGGAAGGTTAGTAGGAGTTATCTGTGATACTAGTGTATGGGGACAGCGGGCCATTCCGGGAGAGGAAGGTAAGCAGGAGATATCTGTGATACTAGTGTATGGGGACAGTGGCCATTCCGGGAGAGAAAGGTAAGCAGGAGAGATATGTGATACTAGTGTATGAGGACAGCGGCCTTTCCGGGAGAGGAAGGTAAGCAGGAGATATCTGTGATACTAGTGTATGGGGACAGCGGGCCATTCTGGCAGAGAAAGGTAAGCAGGTGATATCTGTGATACTAGTGTATGGGGACAGCGGGCTATTCCGGGAGAGGAAGGTAAGCAGGAGATATCTGTGATACTAGTGTATGGGGACAGCGGGCCATTCTGGCAGAGAAAGGTAAGCAGGAGATATCTGTGATACTAGTGTATGGGGACAGCGGGCCATTCCGGGAGAGGAAGGTAAGCAGGAGATATCTGTGATACTAGTGTATGGGGACAGTGGCCATTCCGGGAGAGAAAGGTAAGTAGGAGAGATATGTGATACTAGTGTATGAGGACAGCGGCCATTCCGGGAGAGGAAGGTAAGCAGGAGATATCTGTGATACTAGTGTATGGGGACAGCGGGCTATTCCGGGAGAGGAAGGTAAGCAGGAGATATCTGTGATACTAGTGTATGAGGACAGCAGCCATTCCGGGAGAGGAAGGTAAGCAGGAGATATCTGTGATACTAGTGTATGGGGACAGCGGGCCATTCCGGGAGTGGATGGTAAGCAGGAGATATCTGTGATACTAGTGTATGAGGACAGCGGCCATTCCGGGAGAGAAAGGTAAGCAGGAGAGATATGTGATACTAGTGTATGGGGACAGCGGCCATTCCGGGAGAGGAAGGTAAGCTGGAGATATCTGTGATACTAGTGTATGAGGACAGCGGCCATTCCAGGAGAGAAAGGTAAGCAGGAGATATATGTGATACTAGTGTATGGGGTCAGCGGGCCATTCCGGGAGAGAAAGGTAAGCAGGAGATATCTGTGATACTAGTGTATGGGGACTGCAGCCATTCCGGGAGAGGAAGGTAAGCAGGAGATATCTGTGATACTAGTGTATGGGGACTGCAGCCATTCCGGGAGAGGAAGGTAAGCAGGAGATATCTGTGATACAAGTGTATGGGGACAGCGGGCCATTCCGGGAGAGAAAGGTAAGCAGGAGAGATATGGGATACTAGAGTATGGGGACAGCGGGCCATTCCGGGAGAGAAAGGTAAGCAGGAGATATCTGTGATACTAGTGTATGGGGACAGCGGCCATTTCGGGAGAGAAAGGTAAGCAGGAGATATCTGTGATACTATTGTATGGGGACAGCGAGCCATTCCGGGAGAGGAAGGTAAGCAGGAGATATCTGTGATACTAGTGTATGGGGACAGTGGCCATTCCGGGAGAGAAAGGTAAGCAGGAGAGATATGTGATACTAGTGTATGAGGACTGCGGCCATTCCGGGAGAGGAAGGTAAGTAGGAGATATCTGTGATACTAGTGTATGGGGACAGTGAGCCATTCCGGGAGAGGAAGGTAAGCAGGAGATATTTGTGATACTAGTGTATGGGGACAGCGGGCCATTCCGGGAGAGGAAGGTAAGCAGGAGATATCTGTGATACTAGTGTATGGGGACAGCGGGCCATTCCGGGAGAGGAAGGTAAGCAGGAGATATCTGTGATACTAGTGTATGGGGACAGCGGGACATTCCGGGAGAGGAAGGTAAGAAGGAGATATCTGTGATACTAGTGTATGGGGACAGCGGCCATTCCGGGAGAGGAAGGTAAGTAGGAGATATCTGTGATACTAGTGTATGGGGACAGTGAGCCATTCCGGGAGAGGAAGGTAAGCAGGAGATATCTGTGATACTAGTGTATGAGGACAGCGGCCATTCCAGGAGAGGAAGGTAAGCAGGAGATATCTGTGATACTAATGTATGGGGACAGCGGGCCATTCCGGGAGAGGATGGTAAGCAGGAGATATCTGTGATACTAGTATATGGGGACAGCGGGCCATTCCGGGAGAGGAAGGTAAGCAGGAGATATCTGTGATACTAGTGTATGAGGACAGCGGCCATTCCGGGAGAGAAAGGTAAGCAGGAGAGATATGTGATACTAGTGTATGGGGATAGCGGGCCATTCCGGGAGAGGAAGGTAAGCTGGAGATATCTGTGATACTAGTGTATGAGGACAGCGGCCATTCCTGGAGAGAAAGGTAAGCAGGAGAGATATGTGATACTAGTGTATGGGGACAGCGGGCCATTCCGGGAGAGAAAGGTAAGCAGGAGAGATATGTGATACTAGTGTATGGGGACAGCGGGCCATTCCGGGAGAGAAAGGTAACAGGAGATATCTGTGATACTAGTGTATGGGGACTGCAGCCATTCCGGGAGAGGAAGGTAAGTAGGAGATATCTGTGATACTAGTGTATGGGGACTGCAGCCATTCCGGGAAAGGAAGGTAAGTAGGAGATATCAGTAATACTAGTGTATGGGGACAGCGGGCCATTCCGGGAGAGAAAGGTAAGCAGGAGAGATATGTGACACTAGTGTATGGGGACAGCGGGCCATTCCGGGAGAGAAAGGTAAGCAGGAGATATCTGTGATACTAGTGTATGGGGACAGCGGCCATTCCGGGAGAGAAAGGTAAGCAGGAGATATCTGTGATACTAGTGTATGGGGACAGCGGGCCATTCCGGGAGAGGAAGGTAAGCAGGAGATATCTGTGATACTAGTGTATGGGGACCGTGGCCATTCCGGGACAGAAAGGTAAGTAGGAGAGATATGTGATACTAGTGTATGAGGACAGCGGCCATTCCGGGAGAGGAAGGTAAGCAGGAGATATCTGTGATACTAGTGTATGGGGACAGCGGGCTATTCCGGGAGAGGAAGGTAAGCAGGAGATATCTGTGATACTAGTGTATGAGGACAGCAGCCATTCCGGGAGAGGAAGGTAAGCAGGAGATATCTTTGATACTAGTGTATGGGTACAGCGGGCCATTCCGGGAGAGGATGGTAAGCAGGAGATATCTGTGATACTAGTGTATGAGGACAGCGGCCATTCCGGGAGAGAAAGGTAAGCAGGAGAGATATGTGATACTAGTGTATGGGGACAGCGGCCATTCCTGGAGAGAAAGGTAAGCAGGAGAGATATGTGATACTAGTGTATGGGGACAGCGGTCCATTCCGGGAGAGGAAGGTAAGCAGGAGATATCTGTGATACTAGTGTATCGGGACAGCGGCCATTCCTGGAGAGAAAGGTAAGCAGGAGAGATATGTGATACTAGTGTATGGGGACAGCGGGCCATTCTGGGAGAGAAAGGTAAGCAGGAGATATCTGTGATACTAGTGTATGGGGACAGCGGGCCATTCCGGGAGAGGAAGGTAAGCAGGAGATATCTGTGATACTAGTGTATGGGGACTGCAGCCATTCCGGGAAAGGAAGGTAAGTAGGAGATATCAGTAATACTAGTGTATGGGGACAGCGGGCCATTCCGGGAGAGAAAGGTAAGCAGGAGAGATATGTGACACTAGTGTATGGGGACAGCGGGCCATTCCGGGAGAGAAAGGTAAGCAGGAGATATCTGTGATACTAGTGTATGGGGACAGCGGCCATTCCGGGAGAGAAAGGTAAGCAGGAGATATCTGTGATACTAGTGTATGGGGACAGCGGGCCATTCCGGGAGAGGAAGGTAAGCAGGAGATATCTGTGATACTAGTGAATGGGGACCGTGGCCATTCCGGGACAGAAAGGTAAGTAGGAGAGATATGTGATACTAGTGTATGAGGACAGCGGCCATTCCGGGAGAGGAAGGTAAGCAGGAGATATCTGTGATACTAGTGTATGGGGACAGCGGGCTATTCCGGGAGAGGAAGGTAAGCAGGAGATATCTGTGATACTAGTGTATGAGGACAGCAGCCATTCCGGGAGAGGAAGGTAAGCAGGAGATATCTTTGATACTAGTGTATGGGGACTGCAGCCATTCCGGGAGAGGAAGGTAAGCAGGAGATATCTGTGATACTAGTGTATGGGGACAGCGGGCCATTCCGGGAGAGAAAGGAAAGCAGGAGAGATATGTGATACTAGTGTACGGGGACAGCGGGCCATTCCGGGAGAGAAAGGTAAGCAGGAGATATCTGTGATATTTAGTGTATGGGGACGGCGGCCATTCCGGGAGAGAAAGGTAACCAGGAGATATCTGTGATACTAGTGTATGGGGACAGCGGGCCATTCCGGGAGAGGAAGGTAAGCAGGAGATATCTGTGATACTAGTGTATGGGGACAGTGGCCATTCCGGGAGAGAAAGGTAAGCAGGAGAGATATGTGATACTAGTGTATGAGGACAGCGGCCATTCCGGGAGAGGAAGGTAAGCAGGAGATATCTGTGATACTAGTGTATGGGGACAGTGGGCTATTCCGGGAGAGGAAGGTAAGCAGGAGATATCTGTGATACTAGTGTATGGGGACAGCGGGCCATTCCGGGAGAGAAAGGTAAGCAGGAGATATCTGTGATACTAGTGTATGGGGACTGCAGCCATTCCGGGAGAGGAAGGTAAGTAGGAGACATCTGTGTTACTAGTGTATGAGGACAGCGGCCATTCCGGGAGAGGAAGGTAAGCAGGAGTTATCTGTGATACTAGTGTATGGGGACAATGGCCATTCCGGGAGAGGAAGGTAAGCAGGAGTTATCTGTGATACTAGTGTATGAGGACAGCGGGCCATTCAGGGAGAGAAAGGTAAGCGGGACATATCTGTGATACTAGTGTATGGGGACAATGGTCATTCCGGGAGAGGAAGGTTAGTAGGAGTTATCTGTGATACTAGTGTATGGGGACAGCGGGCCATTCCGGGAGAGGAAGGTAAGCAGGAGATATCTGTGATACTAGTGTATGGGGACAGCGGGCCATTCCAGGAGAGAAAGGTAAGCAGGAGAGATATGTGATACTAGTGTATGAGGACAGCGGCCTTTCCGGGAGAGGAAGGTAAGCAGGAGATATCTGTGATACTAGTGTATGGGGACAGCGGGCCATTCTGGCAGAGAAAGGTAAGCAGGAGATATCTGTGATACTAGTGTATGGGGACAGCGGGCTATTCCGGGAGAGGAAGGTAAGCAGGAGATATCTGTGATACTAGTGTATGGGGACAGCGGGCCATTCTGGCAGAGAAAGGTAAGCAGGAGATATCTGTGATACTAGTGTATGGGGACAGCGGGCCATTCCGGGAGAGGAAGGTAAGCAGGAGATATCTGTGATACTAGTGTATGGGGACAGTGGCCATTCCGGGAGAGAAAGGTAAGTAGGAGAGATATGTGATACTAGTGTATGAGGACAGCGGCCATTCCGGGAGAGGAAGGTAAGCAGGAGATATCTGTGATACTAGTGTATGGGGACAGCGGGCTATTCCGGGAGAGGAAGGTAAGCAGGAGATATCTGTGATACTAGTGTATGAGGACAGCAGCCATTCCGGGAGAGGAAGGTAAGCAGGAGATATCTGTGATACTAGTGTATGGGGACAGCGGGCCATTCCGGGAGTGGATGGTAAGCAGGAGATATCTGTGATACTAGTGTATGAGGACAGCGGCCATTCCGGGAGAGAAAGGTAAGCAGGAGAGATATGTGATACTAGTGTATGGGGACAGCGGCCATTCCGGGAGAGGAAGGTAAGCTGGAGATATCTGTGATACTAGTGTATGAGGACAGTGGCCATTCCTGGAGAGAAAGGTAAGCAGGAGAGATATGCGATACTAGTGTATGGGGTCAGCGGGCCATTCCGGGAGAGAAAGGTAAGCAGGAGATATCTGTGATACTAGTGTATGGGGACTGCAGCCATTCCAGGAGAGGAAGGTAAGCAGGAGATATCTGTGATACTAGTGTATGGGGACTGCAGCCATTCCGGGAGAGGAAGGTAAGCAGGAGATATCTGTGATACAAGTGAATGGGGACAGCGGGCCATTCCGGGAGAGAAAGGTAAGCAGGAGAGATATGGGATACTAGAGTATGGGGACAGCGGGCCATTCCGGGAGAGAAAGGTAAGCAGGAGATATCTGTGATACTAGTGTATGGGGACAGCGGCCATTTCGGGAGAGAAAGGTAAGCAGAAGATATCTGTGATACTATTGTATGGGGACAGCGGGCCATTCCGGGAGAGGAAGGTAAGCAGGAGATATCTGTGATACTAGTGTATGGGGACAGTGGCCATTCTGGGAGAGAAAGGTAAGCAGGAGAGATATGTGATACTAGTGTATGAGGACAGCGGCCATTCCGGGAGAGGAAGGTAAGCAGGAGATATCTGTGATACTAGTGTAAGGGGACAGCGGGCAATTCCGGTAGAGGAAGGTAAGCAGGAGATATCTGTGATACTAGTGTATGGGGACAGCGGGCCATTCCGGGAGAGGAAGGTAAGCAGGAGATATCTGTGATACTAGTGTATGGGGACAGCGGGCCATTCCGGGAGAGGAAGGTAAGCAGGAGATATCTGTGATACTAGTGTATGGGGACAGCGGGACATTCCGGGAGAGGAAGGTAAGAAGGAGATATCTGTGATACTAGTGTATGGGGACAGCGGCCATTCCGGGAGAGGAAGGTAAGTAGGAGATATCTGTGATACTAGTGTATGGGGACAGTGAGCCATTCCGGGAGAGGAAGGTAAGCAGGAGATATCTGTGATACTAGTGTATGAGGACAGCGGCCATTCCAGGAGAGGAAGGTAAGCAGGAGATATCTGTGCTACTAATGTATGGGGACAGCGGGCCATTCCGGGAGAGGATGGTAAGCAGGAGATATCTGTGATACTAGTATATGGGGACAGCGGGCCATTCCGGGAGAGGAAGGTAAGCAGGAGATATCTGTGATACTAGTGTATGAGGACAGCGGCCATTCCGGGAGAGAAAGGTAAGCAGGAGAGATATGTGATACTAGTGTATGGGGACAGCGGGCCATTCCGGGAGAGGAAGGTAAGCTGGAGATATCTGTGATACTAGTGTATGAGGACAGCGGCCATTCCTGGAGAGAAAGGTAAGCAGGAGAGATATGTGATACTAGTGTATGGGGACAGCGGGCCATTCCGGGAGAGAAAGGTAAGCAGGAGAGATATGTGATACTAGTGTATGGGGACAGCGGGCCATTCCGGGAGAGAAAGGTAAGCAGGAGATATCTGTGATACTAGTGTATGGGGACTGCAGCCATTCCGGGAGAGGAAGGTAAGTAGGAGATATCTGTGATACTAGTGTATGGGGACTGCAGCCATTCCGGGAAAGGAAGGTAAGTAGGAGATATCAGTAATACTAGTGTATGGGGACAGCGGGCCATTCGGGGGGAGAAAGGTAAGCAGGAGAGATATGTGACACTAGTGTATGGGGACAGCGGGCCATTCCGGGAGAGAAAGGTAAGCAGGAGATATCTGTGATACTAGTGTATGGGGACAGCGGCCATTCCGGGAGAGAAAGGTAAGCAGGAGATATCTGTGATACTAGTGTATGGGGACAGCGGGCCATTCCGGGAGAGGAAGGTAAGCAGGAGATATCTGTGATACTAGTGTATGGGGACCGTGGCCATTCCGGGACAGAAAGGTAAGTAGGAGAGATATGTGATACTAGTGTATGAGGACAGCGGCCATTCCGGGAGAGGAAGGTAAGCAGGAGATATCTGTGATACTAGTGTATGGGGACAGCGGGCTATTCCGGGAGAGGAAGGTAAGCAGGAGATATCTGTGATACTAGTGTATGAGGACAGCAGCCATTCCGGGAGAGGAAGGTAAGCAGGAGATATCTTTGATACTAGTGTATGGGGACAGCGGGCCATTCCGGGAGAGGATGGTAAGCAGGAGATATCTGTGATACTAGTGTATGAGGACAGCGGCCATTCCGGGAGAGAAAGGTAAGCAGGAGAGATATGTGATACTAGTGTATGGGGACAGCGGCCATTCCTGGAGAGAAAGGTAAGCAGTAGAGATATGTGATACTAGTGTATGGGGTCAGCGTGCCATTCCGGGAGAGGAAGGTAAGCAGGAGATATCTGTGATACTAGTGTATCGGGACAGCGGCCATTCCTGGAGAGAAAGGTAAGCAGGAGAGATATGTAATACTAGTGTATGGGGACAGCGGGCCATTCCGGGAGAGAAAGGTAAGCAGGAGATATCTGTGATACTAGTGTATGGGGACAGCGGGCCATTCCGGGAGAGGAAGGTAAGCAGGAGATATCTGTGATACTAGTGTATGGGGACTGCAGCCATTCCGGGAAAGGAAGGTAAGTAGGAGATATCAGTAATACTAGTGTATGGGGACAGCGGGCCATTCCGGGAGAGAAAGGTAAGCAGGAGAGATATGTGACACTAGTGTATGGGGACAGCGGGCCATTCCGGGAGAGAAAGGTAAGCAGGAGATATCTGTGATACTAGTGTATGGGGACAGCGACCATTCCGGGAGAGAAAGGTAAGCAGGAGATATCTGTGATACTAGTGTATGGGGACAGCGGGCCATTCCGGGAGAGGAAGGTAAGTAGGAGACATATGTGATACTAGTGTATGGGGACAGCGGGCCATTCCGGGAGAGAAAGGTAAGCAGGAGAGATATGTGACACTAGTGTATGGGGACAGCGGGCCATTCCGGGAGAGAAAGGTAAGCAGGAGATATCTGTGATATTAGTGTATGGGGACAGCGGCCATTCCAGGAGAGAAAGGTAAGCAGGAGATATCTGTGATACTAGTGAATGGGGACCGTGGCCATTCCGGGACAGAAAGGTAAGTAGGAGACATATGTGATACTAGTGTATGAGGACAGCGGCCATTCCGGGAGAGGAAGGTAAGCAGGAGATATCTGTGATACTAGTGTATGGGGACAGCGGGCTATTCCGGGAGAGGAAGGTAAGCAGGAGATATCTGTGATACTAGTGTATGAGGACAGCAGCCATTCCGGGAGAGGAAGGTAAGCAGGAGATATCTTTGATACTAGTGTATGGGGACTGCAGCCATTCCGGGAGAGGAAGGTAAGCAGGAGATATCTGTGATACTAGTGTATGGGGACAGCGGGCCATTCCGGGAGAGAAAGGAAAGCAGGAGAGATATGTGATACTAGTGTATGGGGACAGCGGGCCATTCCAGGAGAGAAAGGTAAGCAGGAGATATCTGTGATATTTAGTGTATGGGGACGGCGGCCATTCCGGGAGAGAAAGGTAACCAGGAGATATCTGTGATACTAGTGTATGGGGACAGCGGGCCATTCTGGGAGAGGAAGGTAAGCAGGAGATATCTGTGATACTAGTGTATGGGGACAGTGGCCATTCCGGGAGAGAAAGGTAAGCAGGAGAGATATGTGATACTAGTGTATGAGGACAGCGGCCATTCCGGGAGAGGAAGGTAAGCAGGAGATATCTGTGATACTAGTGTATGGGGACAGTGGGCTATTCCGGGAGAGGAAGGTAAGCAGGAGATATCTGTGATACTAGTGTATAGGGACAGCGGGCCATTCCGGGTGAGAAAGGTAAGCAGGAGATATCTGTGATACTAGTGTATGGGGACTGCAGCCATTCCGGGAGAGGAAGGTAAGTAGGAGACATCTGTGTTACTAGTGTATGAGGACAGCGGCCATTCCGGGAGAGGAAGGTAAGCAGGAGTTATCTGTGATACTAGTGTATGGGGAGAATGGCCATTCCGGGAGAGGAAGGTAAGCAGGAGTTATCTGTGATACTAGTGTATGAGGACAGCGGGCCATTCAGGGAGAGAAAGGTAAGCGGGACATATCTGTGATACTAGTGTATGGGGACAATGGCCATTCCGGGAGAGGAAGGTTAGTAGGAGTTATCTGTGATACTAGTGTATGGGGACAGCGGGCCATTCCGGGAGAGGAAGGTAAGCAGGAGATATCTGTGATACTAGTGTATGGGGACAGTGGCCATTCCGGGAGAGAAAGGTAAGCAGGAGAGATATGTGATACTAGTGTATGAGGACAGCGGTCTTTCCGGGAGAGGAAGGTAAGCAGGAGATATCTGTGATACTAGTGTATGGGGACAGCGGGCCATTCAGGCAGAGAAAGGTAAGCAGGAGATATCTGTGATACTAGTGTATGGGGACAGCGGGCTATTCCGGGAGAGGAAGGTAAGCAGGAGATATCTGTGATACTAGTGTATGGGGACAGCGGGCCATTCTGGCAGAGAAAGGTAAGCAGGAGATATCTGTGATACTAGTGTATGGGGACAGCGGGCCATTCCGGGAGAGGAAGGTAAGCAGGAGATATCTGTGATACTAGTGTATGGGGACAGTGGCCATTCCGGGAGAGAAAGGTAAGTAGGAGAGATATGTGATACTAGTGTATGAGGACAGCGGCCATTCCGGGAGAGGAAGGTAAGCAGGAGATATCTGTGATACTAGTGTATGGGGACAGCGGGCTATTCCGGGAGAGGAAGGTAA
The DNA here is from genome assembly GCA_031769625.1 of Taudactylus pleione. Classification (NCBI taxonomy): domain Eukaryota; kingdom Metazoa; phylum Chordata; class Amphibia; order Anura; family Myobatrachidae; genus Taudactylus; species Taudactylus pleione. The sequence goes on from JAUIMM010000181.1 coordinate 1,656,994, forward strand.
GCAGGAGATATCTGTGATACTAGTGTATGAGGACAGCAGCCATTCCGGGAGAGGAAGGTAAGCAGGAGATATCTGTGATACTAGTGTATGGGGACAGCGGGCCATTCCGGGAGTGGATGGTAAGCAGGAGAGATATGTGATACTAGTGTATGGGGACAGCGGCCATTCAGGGAGAGGAAGGTAAGCAGGAGAGATATGTGATACTAGTGTATGGGGACAGCGGCCATTCCGGGAGAGGAAGGTAAGCTGGAGATATCTGTGATACTAGTGTATGAGGACAGCGGCCATTCCTGGAGAGAAAGGTAAGCAGGAGAGATATGTGATACTAGTGTATGGGGTCAGCGGGCCATTCCGGGAGAGAAAGGTAAGCAGGAGATATCTGTGATACTAGTGTATGGGGACTGCAGCCATTCCGGGAGAGGAAGGTAAGCAGGAGATATCTGTGATACTAGTGTATGGGGACTGCAGCCATTCCGGGAGAGGAAGGTAAGCAGGAGATATCTGTGATACAAGTGTATGGGGACAGCGGGCCATTCCGGGAGAGAAAGGTAAGCAGGAGAGATATGGGATACTAGAGTATGGGGACAGCGGGCCATTCCGGGAGAGAAAGGTAAGCAGGAGATATCTGTGATACTAGTGTATGGGGACAGCGGCCATTTCGGGAGAGAAAGGTAAGCAGGAGATATCTGTGATACTAGTGTATGGGGACAGCGGGCCATTCCGGGAGAGGAAGGTAAGCAGGAGATATCTGTGATACTAGTGTATGGGGACAGTGGCCATTCCGGGAGAGAAAGGTAAGCAGGAGAGATATGTGATACTAGTGTATGAGGACAGCGGCCATTCCGGGAGAGGAAGGTAAGTAGGAGATATCTGTGATACTAGTGTATGGGGACAGTGAGCCATTCCGGGAGAGGAAGGTAAGCAGGAGATATCTGTGATACTAGTGTAATGGGACAGTGGCCATTCCTTGAGAGAAAGGTAAGCAGGAGAGATATGTGATACTAGTGTATGAGGACAGCGGCCATTCCGGGAGAGGAAGGTAAGCAGGAGATATCTGTGATACTAGTGTAAGGGGACAGCGGGCAATTCCGGGAGAGGAAGGTAAGCAGGAGATATCTGTGATACTAGTGTATGGGGACAGCGGGCCATTCCGGGAGAGGAAGGTAAGCAGGAGATATCTGTGATACTAGTGTATGGGGACAGCGGGCCATTCCGGGAGAGGAAGGTAAGCAGGAGATATCTGTGATACTAGTGTATGGGGACAGCGGGACATTCCGGGAGAGGAAGGTAAGAAGGAGATATCTGTGATACTAGTGTATGGGGACAGCGGCCATTCCGGGAGAGGAAGGTAAGTAGGAGATATCTGTGATACTAGTGTATGGGGACAGTGAGCCATTCCGGGAGAGGAAGGTAAGCAGGAGATATCTGTGATACTAGTGTATGAGGACAGCGGCCATTCCAGGAGATTAAGGTAAGCAGGAGATATCTGTGATACTAATGTATGGGGACAGCGGGCCATTCCGGGAGAGGATGGTAAGCAGGAGATATCTGTGATACTAGTATATGGGGACAGCGGGCCATTCCGGGAGAGGAAGGTAAGCAGGAGATATCTGTGATACTAGTGTATGAGAACAGCGGCCATTCCTGGAGAGAAAGGTAAGCAGGAGAGATATGTGATACTAGTGTATGGGGACAGCGGGCCATTCCGGGAGAGGAAGGTAAGCTGGAGATATCTGTGATACTAGTGTATGAGGACAGCGGCCATTCCTGGAGAGAAAGGTAAGCAGGAGAGATATGTGATACTAGTGTATGGGGACAGCGGGCCATTCCGGGAGAGAAAGGTAAGCAGGAGAGATATGTGATACTAGTGTATGGGGACAGCGGGCCATTCCGGGAGAGAAAGGTAAGCAGGAGATATCTGTGATACTAGTGTATGGGGACTGCAGCCATTCCGGGAGAGGAAGGTAAGTAGGAGATATCTGTGATACTAGTGTATGGGGACTGCAGCCATTCCGGGAAAGGAAGGTAAGTAGGAGATATCAGTAATACTAGTGTATGGGGACAGCGGGCCATTCCGGGAGAGAAAGGTAAGCAGGAGAGATATGTGACACTAGTGTATGGGGACAGCGGGCCATTCCGGGAGAGAAAGGTAAGCAGGAGATATCTGTGATACTAGTGTATGGGGACAGCGGCCATTCCGGGAGAGAAAGGTAAGCAGAAGATATCTGTGATACTAGTGTATGGGGACAGCGGGCCATTCCCGGAGAGGAAGGTAAGCAGGAGATATCTGTGATACTAGTATATGGGGACCGTGGCCATTCCGGGACAGAAAGGTAAGTAGGAGAGATATGTGATACTAGTGTATGAGGACAGCGGCCATTCCGGGAGAGGAAGGTAAGCAGGAGATATCTGTGATACTAGTGTATGGGGACAGCGGGCTATTCCGGGAGAGGAAGGTAAGCAGGAGATATCTGTGATACTAGTGTATGAGGACAGCAGCCATTCCGGGAGAGGAAGGTAAGCAGGAGATATCTTTGATACTAGTGTATGGGGACAGCGGGCCATTCCGGGAGAGGATGGTAAGCAGGAGATATCTGTGATACTAGTGTATGAGGACAGCGGCCATTCCGGGAGAGAAAGGTAAGCAGGAGAGATATGTGATACTAGTGTATGGGGACAGCGGCCATTCCTGGAGAGAAAGGTAAGCAGGAGAGATATGTGATACTAGTGTATGGGGAAAGCGGGCCATTCCGGGAGAGAAAGGTAAGCAGGAGATATCTGTGATACTAGTGTAATGGGACAGCGGGCCATTCCGGGAGAGGAAGGTAAGCAGGAGATATCTGTGATACTAGTGTATGGGGACTGCAGCCATTCCGGGAAAGGAAGGTAAGTAGGAGATATCAGTAATACTAGTGTATGGGGACAGCGGGCCATTCCGGGAGAGAAAGGTAAGCAGGAGAGATATGTGACACTAGTGTATGGGGACAGCGGGCCATTCCGGGAGAGAAAGGTAAGCAGGAGATATCTGTGATACTAGTGTATGGGAACAGCGGCCATTCCGGGAGAGAAAGGTAAGCAGGAGATATCTGTAATACTAGTGTATGGGGACAGCGGGCCATTCCGGGAGAGGAAGGTAAGCAGGAGATATCTGTGATACTAGTGAATGGGGACCGTGGCCATTCCGGGACAGAAAGGTAAGTAGGAGAGATATGTGATACTAGTGTATGAGGACAGCGGCCATTCCGGGAGAGGAAGGTAAGCAGGAGATATCTGTGATACTAGTGTATGGGGACAGCGGGCTATTCCGGGAGAGGAAGGTAAGCAGGAGATATCTGTGATACTAGTGTATGAGGACAGCAGCCATTCCGGGAGAGGAAGGTAAGCAGGAGATATCTTTGATACTAGTGTATGGGGACAGCGGGCCATTCCGGGAGAGGATGGTAAGCAGGAGATATTTTTGATACTAGTGTATGAGGACAGCGGCCATTCCGGGAGAGAAAGGTAAGCAGGAGAGATATGTGATACTAGTGTATGGGGACAGCGGCCATTCCTGGAGAGAAAGGTAAGCAGGAGAGATATGTGATACTAGTGTATGGGGACAGCGGGCCATTCCGGGAGAGGAAGGTAAGCAGGAGATATATGTGATACTAGTGTATCGGGACAGCGGCCATTCCTGGAGAGAAAGGTAAGCAGGAGAGATATGTGATACTAGTGTATGGGGACAGCGGGCCATTCCGGGAGAGAAAGGTAAGCAGGAGATATCTGTGATACTAGTGTATGGGGACTGCAGCCATTCCGGGAGAGGAAGGTAAGCAGGAGATATCTGTGATACTAGTGTATGGGGACTGCAGCCATTCCGGGAGAGGAAGGTAAGCAGGAGATATCTGTGATACTAGTGTATGGGGACAGCGGGCCATTCCGGGAGAGAAAGGAAAGCAGGAGAGATATGTGATACTAGTGTATGGGGACAGCGGGCCATTCCGGGAGAGAAAGGTAAGCAGGAGATATCTGTGATACTATACTAGTGTATGGGGACAGTGGGCCATTCCGGGAGAGGAAGGTAAGCAGGAGATATCTGTGATACTAGTGTATGGGGACAGTGGCCATTCCGGGAGAGAAAGGTAAGCAGGAGAGATATGTGATACTAGTGTATGAGGACAGCGGCCATTCCGGGAGAGGAAAGTAAGCAGGAGATATCTGTGATACTATACTAGTGTATGGGGACAGTGGGCCATTCCGGGAGAGGAAGGTAAGCAGGAGATATCTGTGATACTAGTGTATGGGGACAGTGGCCATTCCGGGAGAGAAAGGTAAGCAGGAGAGATATGTGATACTAGTGTATGAGGACAGCGGCCATTCCGGGAGAGGAAAGTAAGCCGGAGATATCTGTGATACTAGTGTATGGGGACAGTGGGCTATTCCGGGAGAGGAAGGTAAGCAGGAGATATCTGTGATACTAGTGTATGGGGACAGCGGGCCATTCCGGGAGAGAAAGGTAAGCAGGAGATATCTGTGATACTAGTGTATGGGGACTGCAGTCATTCCGGGAGAGGAAGGAAAGTAGGAGACATCTGTGATACTAGTGTATGAGGACAGCGGCCATTCCGGGAGAGGAAGGTAAGCAGGAGTTATCTGTGATACTAGTGTATGGGGACAATGGCCATTCCGGGAGAGGAAGGTAAGCAGGAGTTATCTGTGATACTAGTGTATGAGGACAGGGGGCCATTCCGGGAGAGAAAGGTAAGCGGAAGATATCTGTGATACTAGTGTATGGGGACAATGGCCATTCCGGGAGAGGAAGGTTAGTAGGAGTTATCTGTGATACTAGTGTATGGGGACAGCGGGCCATTCTGGGAGAGGAGGGTAAGCAGGAGATATCTGTGATACTAGTGTATGGGGACAGTGGCCATTCCGGGAGAGAAAGGTAAGCAGGAGAGATATGTGCTACTAGTGTATGAGGACAGCGGCCTTTCCGGGAGAGGAAGGTAAGCAGGAGATATCTGTGATACTAGTGTATGGGGACAGCGGGCCATTCTGGCAGAGAAAGGTAAGCAGGAGATATCTGTGATACTAGTGTATGGGGACAGCGGGCTATTCCGGGAGAGGAAGATAAGCAGGAGATATCTGTGATACTAGTGTATGGGGACAGCGGGCCATTCTGGCAGAGAAAGGTAAGCAGGAGATATCTGTGATACTAGTGTATGGGGATAGCGGGCTATTCCGGGAGAGGAAGGTAAGCAGGAGATATCTGTGATACTAGTGTATGAGGACAGCAGCCATTCCGGGAGAGGAAGGTAAGCAGGAGATATCTGTGATACTAGTGTATGGGGACAGCGGGCCATTCCTGGAGAGGATGGTAAGCAGGAGATATCTGTGATACTAGTGTATGAGGACAGCGGCCATTCTGGGAGAGAAAGGTAAGCAGGAGAGATATGTGATACTAGTGTATGGGGACAGCGGGCCATTCCGGGAGTGGAAGGTAAGCTGGAGATATCTGTGATACTAGTGTATGAGGACAGCAGCCATTCCTGGAGAGAAAGGTAAGCAGGAGTTATCTGTGATAGTAGTGTATGGGGACAATGGCCTTTCAGGGAGAGGAAGGTAAGCAGGAGATATCTGTGATACTAGTGTATGAGGACAGCGGGCCATTCCGGGAGAGAAAGGTAAGCAGGAGATATCTGTGATACTAGTGTATGGGGACAGCGGGCCATTCCGGGAGAGAAAGGTAAGCAGGAGATATCTGTGATACTAGTGTATGAGGACAGCGGCCATTCCGGGAGAGTAAGGCAAGCAGGAGATATCTGTGATACTAGTGTATGGGGACAGCGGGCCATTCCGGGAGAGAAAGGTAAGCAGGAGAGATATGTGATACTAGTTTATGGGGACAGCGGGCCATTCCGGGAGAGAAAGGTAAGCAGGAGATATCTGTGATACTAGTGTATGGGGACAGCGGCCATTCCGGGAGAGAAAGGTAAGCAGGAGATATCTGTGATACTAGTGTATGGGGACAGCGGCCATTCCGGGAGAGAAAGGTAAGTAGGAGACATCTGTGATACTAGTGTATGAGGACAGCGGCCATACCGGGAGAGGAAGGTAAGCATGAGTTATCTGTGATACTAGTGTATGGGGACAATGGCCATTCCGGGAGAGGAAGGTAAGCAGGAGATATCTGTGATACTAGTGTATGGGGACAGTGGGCCATTCCGGGAGAGAAAGGTAAGCAGGAGATATCTGTGATACTAGTGTATGGGGACTGCAGCCATTCCGGGAGAGGAAGGTAAGTAGGAGCCATCTGTGATACTAGTGTATGAGGACAGCGGCCATTCCGGGAGAGGAAGGTAAGCAGGAGTTATCTGTGATACTAGTGTATGGGGACAATGGCCATTCCGGGAGAGGAAGGTATGCAGGAGTTATCTGTGATACTAGTGTATGAGGACAGCGGGCCATTCCGGGAGAGAAAGGTAATTAGGAGATATCTGTGATACTAGTGTATGGGAACAGTGGCCATTTCGGGAGAGGAAGGTAAGCGGGAGATATCTGTGATACTAGTGTATGGGGACAATGGCCATTCCGGGAGAGGCAGGTAAGTAGGAGTTATCTGTGATACTAGTGTATGGGGACAGCGGGCCATTCCGGGAGAGGAAGGTAAGCAGGAGATATCTGTGATACTAGTGTATGGGGACAGTGGCCATTCCGGGAGAGAAAGGTAAGCAGGAGAGATATGTGATACTAGTGTATGAGGACAGCAGCCATTCCGGGAGATGAAGTTAAGCAGGAGATATCTGTGATACTAGTGTATGGGGACAGCGGGCTATTCCGGGAGAGGAAGGTAAGCAGGAGATATCTGTGATACTAGTGTATGAGGACAGCAGCCATTCCGGGAGAGGAAGGTAAGCAGGAGATATCTGTGATACTAGTGTATGGGGACAACGGGCCATTCCGGGAGAGGATGGTAAGCAGGAGATATCTGTGAAACTAGTGTATGAGGACAGCGGCCATTCCGGGAGAGAAAGGTAAGCAGGAGAGATATGTGATACTAGTGTATGGGGACAGCGGGCCATTCCGGGAGAGGAAGGTAAGCAGGAGATATCTGTGATACTAGTGTACGGGGACTGCAGCCATTCCGGGAGAGGAAGGTAAGCTGGAGATATCTGTGATACTAGTGTATGAGGACAGCGGCCATTCCTGGAGAGAAAGGTAAGCAGGAGATATCTGTGATACTAGTGTATGGGGACTGCAGCCATTCCGGGAGAGGAAGGTAAGCAGGAGATATCTGTGATACTAGTGTATGGGGACAGCGGGCTATTCCGGGAGAGAAGGGTAAGTAGGAGATATCTGTGATACTAGTGTATGAGGACAGCGGGCCATTCCGGGAGAGGAAGGTAAGTAGGAGATATCTGTGATACTAGTGTATGAGGACAGTGGCCATTCCGGGAGAGAAAGGTAAGCAGGAGATATCTGTGATACTAGTGTATGGGGACAGCGGCCATTCCGGGAGAGAAAGGTAAGCAGGAGATATCTGTGATACTAGTGTATGGGGACAGTGGGTCATTCCGGGAGAGAAAGGTAAGCAGGAGATATCTGTGTTACTAGTGTATGAGGACAGCGGCCATTCCGGGAGAGAAAGGTAAGCAGGAGATATCTGTGATACTAGTTTATGGGGACAGCGGCCATTCCGGGAGAGAAAGGTAAGCAGGAGATATCTGTGATACTAGTGTATGGGGACAGCGGGCCATTCCGGGAGAGAAATTTAAGCAGGAGAGATATGTGATACTAGTGTATGGGGACAGCGGGCCATTCCGGGAGAGAAAGGTAAGCAGGAGATATCTGTGATACTAGTGTATGGGGACAGCGGCCATTCCGGGAGAGAAAGGTAAGCAGGAGATATCTGTGATACTAGTGTATGGGGACAGCGGGCCATTCCGGTAGAGGAAGGTAAGCAGGAGATATCTGTGATACTAGTGTATGGGGACAGTGGCCATTCCGGGAGAGAAAGGTAAGCAGGAGAGATATGTGATACTAGTGTATGAGGACAGCGGCCATTCCGGGAGAGGAAGGTAAGCAGGAGATATCTGTGTTACTAGTGTATGGGGACAGCGGGCTATTCCGGGAGAGGAAGGTAAGCAGGAGATATCTGTGATACTAGTGTATGGGGACAGCAGGCCATTCCGGGAGAGAAAGGTAAGTAGGAGATATCTGTGATACTAGTATATGGGGACTGCAGCCATTCCGGGAGAGGAAGGTAAGTAGGAGACATCTGTGATACTAGTGTATGAGGACAGCGGCCATACCGGGAGAGGAAGGTAAGCAGGAGTTATCTGTGATACTAGTGTATGGGGACAATGGCCATTCCGGGAGAGGAAGGTAAGCTGGAGATATCTGTGATACTAGTGTATGAGGACAGCGTGCCATTCCGGGAGAGGAAGGTAAGCAGGAGATATCTGTGATACTAGTGTATGAGGACAGCGGGCCATTCCGGGAGAGAAAGGTAAGCAGGAGATATCTGTGATACTAGTGTATGGGGACAGTGGCCATTCCGGGAGAGGAAGGTAAGCAGGAGATATCTGTGATACTAGTGTATGGGGACAATGGCCATTCCGGGAGAGGAAGGTAAGTAGGAGTTATCTGTGATACTAGTGCTCTGCTCCTTCCTCTGGCTCCGATGACTGGTCTGACAACTGTTGACCCAGTAGAACACAAGAAAATTTAGAAAAAAACTACTGTGGTCAGCTGGTAGAACACGTGTCAGACCAGTCACCGGTGCTGGTGGCGCTGCAGCGGGCAGGTAAGTGCGGGGATGGGGGTAGGTGAGAGGAAGGGGAGGGGGAGTTGGTGGGGGACACAAAATTACCGCAGCTGTAGGCAGTGCTGCACATGCGCTGGTTTTACGAATGTAACAGCGCATGCGCAGCACGGATTCCAGCTGCGGTAAGTTAGTGTAGACAGGGATAACTATCTATTTCCCGAAAAGCTGTCATCGCAAATATGACAGCTTTTCGGAATAGATAGTTATGGGGAGGAGGAATGATGGATTCCCCCGGTAATTAGGTAGAACTCCATGCACGTTCTAACCCTAATTACCTCCAGAGAAAGTTTAGGTATGATGAATAGGCCCCTCAGTTATATAATGCTCCTAATGATTCTTGTCATTGTATATGTTCCTGTTCCCAGTGATCTGGGGGTGTTGCTCCAATACAAAATGAAAATACCTTTCATCAGCTTCAGTTTGGGTATCAGAACACTTTAGGCCTCACATAATGTCACGTTCTGTCCAAACCACCACAGCCACCAATGATGGAGCCTCCCCCCTAAATCACACAAAATCCCTTTTCAGTCGCAGACTATTGCACCAAATTCAGGTCTATTAAGGTTCATACACTAAGGGGTGTTGAAAGTAAAGCTTATTGAAAATCATAGACAAAACCTTAATAATAAAGCTTTCAATGCAGCATAGTGCAGTATGTAAGTAATGACAGCGCTAATAAAACTCCATTATATTGTACCATGTATTCGTAAACACTGCAGACAACACTAAAATAATTTGGATAACATACAAAATTCTTCTTCACTTAGCCACCGAGAAGCCATTCATATTCTCTGGCCACTGCCAGCAGCCAGGCTCCATTCAGCAGCTCCTATTGCTGTCTGGGAGGCAGCTTGTCTGGCTGTCTCGGAGGGAAGTTGGGGAGAGGGAAGAGGACGTGCAGGGTGTCACTGCGCTCCCTGTACCTGACATGTCATCAGTACTCAGCAGTCAGCCAGGCACCAGAGCAGGTGAGAAGAGAGAAGTGCAGGGCGCCACCACCAGTATACAGGCCCTGATTCAGAGCCGGACGCTCTGACAGAGCGCTCGCTCTGAATCAGGGCTGTCCCTCTTAGTGTTTGGAGTGGCCTCCTGGCCGCTCGCATAGCTGTGGGTAACCACCCACAGCTATAGCGATCGGTCAAAATGATGGTCGTGATGGTCAAGACCATCGCGACCATCGGGCTTGCAATGAGACCCTTGCGGTAGGGTCTCATTGCCGCAAGCCCTGGAGTGCTTTTGGCTCTATCAGAGCCAAAAGCACTCCCACTGACATCACTAGTGATGTCAGTGGGGCCGGCCCCAGACGGTAGGCGTTCCCATGGGAACGCCTCCGTGTGGACAGCCACGTCCCCGGAACGCCCACCAAAGGGGGCGTGCTGTCAATCACCATCGGCAACACGCCCCCTTTGGTGCGAGACCCATAACGACGGCTTGGCCATCGTTATTCGGGTCTCGCGCATGCACATGACGAAGCCGCCTCCTTCGTGTGCATGTGCACTTGGGCAACATCGACCCGCTTGCGAGCGCTCAGCGTTCGCGAGCAGGTCTGAATCAGGCCCACAGTACGATGTCTGGAACATTCTTTCTTATGTCTTAGATGTCCTCAGTGGCTCTATGGTGCAAACCACGGTAAGGGGCACACCGCTTGTGCAGACCACACCCCAACAGCACGGGTCACACTCCTCACATCAATAGTCACACCCCCGTGGCACTGGTCACACCGCCTACGAGGCCCAGGGGCCTATTTATAGGGTGCAGGGTGGCCTGTGCCACACACCCTGAACCCTTATTTTTTATATATATATACATACCTCTCCGATGTCCCACGGAGTAGCACTACAGAAAACACCTGGAAAATGGCTGCTGCGGCCATTCTCCCGGCGTTTTGCGCATGCGCAGTAAAAAATCACAAGGAAAATGACTGCTGCGCCATTTCCCCGGTGATCTGCACATGCAATGTAGACTCCGGGCACACTCTAGTGCACTGAGCCTAACGCTGCTGTCTGTTCCCTGATGGCAGCCGGGGAAAGAGGTGGGGGCCCCGGACGGTGAGTGAACATGGGCCCCCTCCTCTCCTGACGAGGAGAGACGTAGGGGGATGACCTTGTAGAGCTGCAGAGGGGTGGTGCTGGAGAGATGCATGGGGGGATTATGCTGGTGAGACACAGGGGGTGATGCTGGTGATACATGGGGGGGTGACACCGGTGAGATGTAGGGGGATGACCTTGTAGAGATGCAGGGGGGTGGTGCTTGAGAGACGCATGGGGGGATTATGTTGGTGAGACACAAGGGGGTGATGCTGGTGATACACGGGGGGGTGACACCGGTGAGATGTAGGGGGATGACCTTGTAGAGATGCAGGGGGGTGGTGCTGGAGAGACACAGGGGGTGATGTTGGTGATACATGGGGGGTGACACCGGTGAGATGTAGGGGGATGACCTTGTAGAGATGCAGGGGGGTAGTGCTGGAAAGACGTAAGAGGACAGTGTCTCTCCAGGATGTGTCATCACGGAAGCTCACATTTTCTTCTGCCCCAAAACTTCTATTACTGGTTAAATCTCTGTTGTATAAAGGTGACATATTATTCCTATGCCAGGTGGATTGTGTACCACGTGATCTCCTGTATGCATCCTGAATACCGGCTCAAGACACTGTCTGCCTAGGGAGGCTCAAATTCCTCATTGCAGGGAAAACACCATATAGAAAAGCCTCATGCACAGGGGATACATAGGGGTTGCAAAAAAAGCATGGGGCTTGCCAGTAACAAAGACTTGGGGACCCCATAAAACATTTCTGAGAGGTAGTAGAAAAAGAATTAAGAGCGACACTGACGGCATATAACATTTGTTTTATTTTTATGTGACCTAACATTGTAGTCTCAGGTGTCAGGAGTGATAAAAACCTACTCTCATAGCCCCGGGCCATTCACATTTTACTATACACAACAGTGTAAGCATTTGGTATTTGTCCCAGTCATATTGAGGAGTTACGTTGCTCTCGCACCTCCATAATATGTGTTTCCTATGTATATGTCAGTATCCAAAAAATATACAGGCAGAACAGTGTTCAAGGGACAATATTTTATTTATTTTCTCTGGACACAGTCATCCATAGTAGTGGCCCCATCTCAGAATAGCTGTGCTTAAACTGTGTGTGGGGGGGGCGGCGAATCCCATCACCCCTCCAGGACCACTTTAAGCCCTGATCTGTGGCACAATGTGATCGGTAACGACGCTGCTATGATTGGCTGAAACATTCATCAGCATTTACAGAGCAATTACAAGCTGAGCCACGGTATTTGCTGCTGCCCAGTAGTGGATAGCGCAATTTGAGGATAACGTAATGTGTTACCTACCAGCAGGGTCGTAGAGAGCCGGCCCAGGGGAAGGGGGAGTGGCAGGATGCGTGGCCACGCTCGCTGGGGAGGAGCTGCTGTTATCCCCGTATCCCAGCGCAAATCCAGGGGGGGGGGTGTTCAGTGTGATTGCTCCCCCCCACTAGCAGAGGAGACTGGTGCTGCTCAACAGCCACGAGCAGTCTCCCACAGCAGCGTATGCTGGGTTGCTGACAGGTAGGAGAGAGGGGGCATCAGACCCGAACACCCACCAGGCCCCTCCAGCAAGCCCGGGTAATTAGTACCCGCACCCCCCGCCTCCTTGGCGCCCCTGATTACCAATTCCATTGCCTCCTCCTGTCACCTTTGCACCATCGTACTAGGCTGATGCGTTACGGCACTTGCCAGGACCACCAGAGAGGAGTTTTCTCTCCCCCACCCTGGCAGCTACAGGTTAATACATCTCTGTGTTATTGCTACTCTCTCACCTCAATAAGTGGCAAAGCAGGAGCAGCTTTAGTGTCAGGGTATGCGCCTTATTAGTACATCTCACTCCGGTGAGACTGACCTGAGGATCTGACAACTAAACATCTGTATTAATCATTAAAAAAAGACATTAAAAATATTATAAAAATAACAGTGAAAAGACACAAAACAGTAATACATGATGAGTACCAGCAGGGGGCAGCAGTGTATCAATTCTCAGTATTCTTATTGTATTGTACAACACACAAGTGATGTTACCATAGTTATAAACTTCTGCAAATAATAATAAAACTGGTATATTCACTACCGTCATTTTTTACAGAGATTAGAAGTCGTCTGAGATGAAATGTAAATATCGTCACAAGCCTAACCGGTAACTTCTAATAATTACAATAGGGTGACCATTATTCCATAAGTATTACATATAACCTGCGCCATTCAGAGGTGTAAATGAAGCTAATTTGTGTCGTTGTTCTGGCTTGTGTTTGGGTAGCCTGACATCTGGTGTATAAGATGGCTATAGCCAGTTATACGGGTTCCAGAAAGCTAAATCTCTCACTTCAGGGCTGTTGTAATAACAATATGTGGCACAATAGTTAGGTGCTTGCTGCCTCACAGCACTGTGGTTCAATTCCCATATATGTGTGGAGTTTGTATGTTCTCCAAATGGTCCATGTGCTCTGGTTCCCTCCTACACTCCAAAAATATACAGGTCTGTTAATTTGGCTTCTAGACCATATTTTATATGTGTGCCCTGGTGATAGCGTATATAGTATACCGGGCTGGGACTTATGTGAATGACTGAAATATGCTGTATAAAGTGCTGTGGAATATGTGCAATATATAATTAAATGTTTTCCCAATTATAGTTCTGGATCTAGGTTATATACAAGTTGTGACAAGCTGTGGTGACAACCTTTGGTTACCGAAAGTTGCAATAGCCAAAACCTTATACACTATTCAAAAGCATGAGGCTACAGTCATTAAACATGACAATCATTGCACCAGGAGTTAAGATTGACTTAAAGCTCTATAGAATTCCAGAAGCCCAACGAGAATCAGTGACTAAAGAGATTAAAACATTTTGGCATTAGAAATAATTTAAGAGTCACATAGTGAGCAATGAAACCCCCATTGCGCCCATCCCGAAACCCGAGCGTAAACTTCTGCAATGATCTCTGTAAATGGAATACTGTGTCTAAGTTTGGTGCCTACCCAATGCCTCGTGTGGAGGAAGAAATTGGAAGGCTGGGAATAGCACGGTACGTAACCACTCTAGACTTTACCAAAGGGTACTGGTAAGTGTCATTAACAGATGATGCCAACGAAAAGATAGCTTCTTCTGCCCTGGAGGGTCTGTTTCAATATAAAGGGTGTCGAAGCTGAATAATTGGCTGAGACAAGTTCAGTTTAAAATGTAATCCTGGCCGCAAGACGCCATCTTGAAAATGAGATCGCAAGATGCCATTTTGCGAATGGCGCCATTTTAGATAAACTCACATTTTAGTACATGTGGCGATAATTCACCATTTCTCATACACACATTAATACACACAATTGCGCTATTAACTAGTCGCATATTAGCGAATGCATAGGACTTTGTATGAAACCGCTGTTTTATTAGCTTTATGCGCACGCATCTGCCCCAAGTTAACTAGCGTCCTTATATCAAACCCCGAATACTCACACATTAAATATTCACACATAAGGTTTAATAAGCGTTAAAGTATATGATTTAAGTTGGTTCAGTTAGTTTAAATGCTGAGAAATAAAGATATTTGATAACTAAGGTATTATACATGCTAAACAAGTCGTGTTTGGTCTTGTACTGATGCGTACTCTTTTTACAGTATTCCGGTGTTATCGGTAGGGAGATCGCATCATGCAAACTCAAGTTATGGATCACAGAGCCTACAAGCAACAAAATGTATATTTCATGAACAACTGTTAGGATGTTGCAGGGGGCTGGAAGGGAAAGATCCCCAGCTGTTAGAGGCAGGGAGAGTCTGTTTGAACCAGCCTGTTAAATGCCCTGTAACAGATGCTTCTCCCCTGGGAACCAATGACATCAGCAACAAACTTCTCTATTGTCCTGTTTATTCTGGGGGGGTATAAATATGTGTGCTCAAACGCTGGTTTTTAGTCTTCTTGCTGAATGCTGTATGACTAGGGGTCTCTTGCTGATGCCTATCTTCGGGTCCGGAAGCGCTGCGTATGTATACTGTACTTGGGTCTGTATAATTTCCTTTTGCGCCTAAATTGTGTCTGGATCAATTGCGTGTAACTGTCTGAACTTTTACTTGAATAACACTTGTGCTTTGGAACCACAGATTCCAGGTCTAAGTCTTTATTTACTGTATGACTGCGTACGCAAATTAGCGTCATCCTTAGAGGTTTATAGGAAGGGTTTTAGAAGGTATAGGCAGAGGTATATTGAGGTTCTGATCCAGTATCGTTAGTTGGGGGCTTGTAGTGAAGTCACTTACCTACTCACACTGTACATACCACTATCGATATTTCAGCAAAGGGTGGAGTGGCCACATGCAGGGTTTGCCTGCAACCGCTTTGTGCTGAAAGATCACTATCCGTTTCCGTGTGAATCAAGGAAGCTGACTAGAATCCAGGGACAAGAGAGGAAAAAGTTTGTTTTCCTCTGTTAATAGAACCTTACGTTTAAAGGGGTGTCGCAGTACTGAGTATGCGGCTAAGTCGCAGGTTTGCGCATAGCAAAGACGCACTTTTGTGTACAGAGTTAAAAAACCATTATACGGTTGTGTGGTAGTCGCATTATTGTGTATGCGACTGGTCGCACAATAGCGTATACGTACTTCCGGTTGTGCTGCCACGTGTTTGAACAAAGCCATTGAGGTTTACATTTTTTTTCTATTACCAATATCTGGATTAACATGTATTTTTCTGAGCAGGAAAAAAGTGTGTAACAGTGAATATTTGTTGAACAAAGTTAAGGGTATCGTATGATCCTTAAGGGCTAGGTGCAAGGGTTAGTCTAGCCTCTCAGTAAGCAGCTTTACCGTTCTATACACAGTAGCAGGTGTACATGTTGTCTTTGTTGTAGAGAGGTGCGTGAGAGTAGCCGACATATAAACTCTCATAGGTGTGGAAGTCGCCTTACTAAATCTTATCCGGGGCTGAAGTTGCCTTTTTCAAATCTTATCCAGGTGTGGAAGTTGCCTTACTAAATCTTATCCAGGTGTGTGGGCGCCGCCGACTTAAATCGTCCACAGGTAAGTGAAAGTGTCTTGATTGTCTTTCACCAGTTTAAATCTCTATTGAAAAGCATAGGAGTTGTCTCAGAATGGGAGCCACGCAAACAGTATAAATGTTAGGCAATGATGTGCTGCTAATGGAGGCGCCCATCGAATCGGCCCGTCATATCATGCATACTAAGTACGGTACTTATGCAATAAGGTATTGTGATTTATGGTTTAATATGACGAGGAAGAGTGTTAGACCGTTGCCCAGAATTGGTAGTTTTGATAAAAATGTGTTAGATAATGTCCAGGATCACATCAGTATGGTGCGATCCCGAGAGAAAAAGATTAAGTATTTTGAATGTTTAAAACTGTGGCAGCATGAAGGGGATGCGTGGCTTAATGTGCAAATGACGCAAACTAGCGTCACGAGCACATTGTCAGAAAATACATCCGCGACGCTAAATTGCAATACGGGCGAGCCGCAAAATGGCGCCACGTGCGGCAAGGTAGCGTCGTGGAGAGTATTGCCAGCAGTTCACGCTCACCTCCCCCACCTTATGTGGATGGAGGTGCAAGTACAGTTACCAAAAATACCAATAAAAATGTAACAAGTAATTTGTATCCTCTCTTAAGTAACCATAAAGAAAATGTTTATGATGTGGATGATGAGCCTATTGTAATGTCTGCCATTTCCCATGCTGTACAAATGATAGATGCTGCATCACCGCAATCACGGGTGGTGCCGCCATCTCCATCGGTAACACCAAGGGAAGTGTTAACACCCTCTGCACCCGTATAGGAAATTGTTCATACCATACGTAGCAGCAGCAGACTAAACCCCCAGCCAGGTAATAGGTCAAAGGTAGCAGCGCTACCGGTCTGCATCCCATTCGCACAATAACTGTTCCAAGTGGAAATGCAGATGCGAACGGTGTAGTGCCCACGAGGGAAGTAGTAATGCATTGTCCTTGGACAAGAGCAGAACTAAATTCCATCATAAATGATTTCCCCGATCCCAAAAAGGAATTAGCCAAATGTGAAAGATTTTTGAGAAATTTGGGTAGTTCACATGAACCCACTAATAAAGATTGGCGTGTGGTGTTAAGGGCCTGTCTGCACACAATACCGACGTGACAAAATTTATCACGGACTGTGTATTGGATGGTGACGTTCTTAACAGACCAAGTAAACCAAGGTAACATTTCCAGCATTGTAACTCAATTGGGTATATATTTTCCAGTAGTAGTTAACTGGAACAAAATTTTCACCATTAAGCAGAAAGAGAGTGAAACTGCAGAAGACTATTGCGACCGGGCTCTGCAGGCTATCACCCAGTACACTGGGATAGAGGATATTAAAGATAGCACTCACCACAAGGGAATGATAGTTACGGTACTTGTGGATGGTCTGAAAGAGAGTTTAAAGACTCGGGTTCAGACCTCACAGCCTGGCTGGCGGGGACTCACAATAGATACCCTCATAGAAACCGCCATTGAACCTGATAAAAACATCTCCAAGAAGAGAGAAGCCCAGAGCGAAAAACTAATGGCTGTCAGTATCCAAGCTCTGGAGGGAATGACGGTAACACCACAGCCAACAGACACACTTGCACTTGCACACACACTCACATCTGAACAAGTATGTGCTCTCACTAACCCCACGCAACAACAAACACAACTCTATCCCACTAACCCGATGCAACCACAGGTCCCAGGCTACCCACCAACTTCTTATCCCCCACAATACCCTTACCCTCCCTATCCTTACCCATATCCACCACCTTTACCCTCTGCGCAAACCTCACAACACCACGTCTTCACCCGAAACACGAACATGTTTTAACTGTAAACAAACATAAGTAGAAACTGTACAGTAAAACGAGTAGGGATCTCACATCAGGGAAGACTTAGATATCCCCATAAGGGATATGCACAGAGGCCAGCAAATGTTCAGCAGGCACCAGCTCCAATTGTAGTCGTAAATGCTTTATTGGAGAATTGTAGCCAACGCTAGGGGTCAGGTCATAGTCTACAGATGGTCAGGTTAACGGGAAGTACTAGGGAAGAACCGGTCATGATGGTTGATGTAGCTGGTACTGAATATCCTTTTCTTGTAGACACAGGGGCGACCAGGTCAGTGATAAAATCTCCCGTTAATTTACAGGTGACCAACGAGACAGTACCAACAATGGGTGTAACAGGTAAAGTGGAACATTATCCTTTAGCAAAGTCCACAGAGGTTACTATTGGGCCGTTGCATACCAGACATTCTTTTCTCCTGGCTGCTGCGGCTCCTACTAACCTGCTGGGCAGAGACCTGTTATGTAAGATGGGATGTGTTATATATTGCACCCCTGATGGTGTATTTTTGGATTTCCCAGAGAGAGTTGCGCACGAGGTGCTGGATATGTTGGACACTCCCCAAAGGATAATGTATCACTCTACAAGTTTAAATGAAAATCCATCTCAGATAAATGAAATGTTGGTCCTAATTCCAGATTCCCTTTGGACTAAAGATGGACAGGACACTGGATTATTGGCAAACGTAAGCCCAGAAATGGTAGATTTAAAAAGCGGAAGGCAAGCTCTAAAAATTCCCCAGTACCCACTAAAACAGGAGGTAGAATTAGGGGTTTTTCCAATAATTGAGCGATTATTGCAACAGGGAATTTTAGTTCGTACAGCTAGTGTAGCCAACAGTCCCATCTTTCCGGTGAAGAAGAGTGGTGGGAGGGGTTATAAGCTGGTACAAGACATAAGAGGTGTTAATAAGGTAGTAGAGAGCCAATTCCCTGTAGTGCCGAATCCAGCTGTCATTTTGATGCAGATCCCACCAAATGCAACCCATTTCACTGTCATTGACTGTCAGTATCTATTCGCATTTACATTAGGGATGTGCAGGCTCGGTTTTACTCGGATTTACGCAGTTCTTATCACCACTTTACCGCAAATTCGGATTTATTATATTGGCTACCCAAAACACATGATAGGCGATAGCCAATAAAATGCCGTTTAAAGATCCGAGTAAATCCGAGTAAAACCGAACCCGCTCACCATTAATTTGCATACAGAGGTTTACAATACACATGGACATGATTACCCCAAGGTTTCATAGACAGCCCCAGTATCTTCTCCCAGGCATTGCACGACTGTTTACAATCTTTTCAACCTGCCAATGGATCTGTTCTTATTCAATATGTGGACAATTTATTGCTATGTTCTGACTCGTTTTTGTCATGTTTGAATGATACTAAACTTTTGTTACTTCATCTCTCACAAACAGGACACAAGGTGGCTAAGGACAAACTACAGCTGTGCCAATCCAGAGTAAAATATTTGGGACACTGCCTAACCCAGGGGTTATGACACCTTACAACAGATAGAATCCAGGCCATACAAAACATGACACTGCCGCAGAATCAACAGCAAATTCATACCTTCTTGGGAATGTGTGGATATTGCCAAATGTGGATACCAGGTTTTTCTATTTTGGCCTTACCTTTACAGGAATTAGTCTCTTCCTCAAAGCCCGATCATGTTATACACACTGAGGAATCAGAGCAGGCTTCCTTAATCTTAAGGATAGTCTGACAAAAGCTCCTGCATTGGGAATACCCGATTATGAAAAACCTTTTGATTTGTATTGTACGAAAGCCGATGGTTGTGCTGCAGGTGTCCTTACACAAAACATGGTGATGCCAGTAGGCCCGTAGCATACTACAGTGCCCAATTGGACACTGTGGCAAGATCCCCACCTGTTTGAGAAGTGTAGCAGCTACTGCTCTACTGGTGAGTAAAAGTGAGGACGTAGTATTGGGCCATGATATGATTGTCTACACTCCCCATGCTGTATCTGCTCTGTTGAACTCAGTTCAAACCAGACACGTCTCCTCAGCTAGGTTCACCAAATGGGAACTAGCTCTAATCGCTATTACTGTTAAACGTTGCAGTATGCTGAATCCAGCAACATACCTACCATATGTACAACATGATGTACAAAGGGTGGAAGGAGAGGAGTTGCTGGTGGGAGGTGAGTTCGGCAGACATAATGATACGCACGATTGTATGACATATCTGAATCAGACCTTTACTGCTAGACCTGACATACATGACACACCTTTAGAGAATGTGGATGTAACTTTTTATACGGATGGGAGTTGTCATAGACAAACAGACACGTGAATTATGTACAGGTTATGCTGTTGTAATGACACAGACACCATAGAAGCTAAACCTTTCGGTCCTCCTCACTCAGCCCAGGTGGCAGAGTTAGTAGCACTGACTAGAGCATGTGAACTGGCAGCAGGCAAATCTGCTAACATTTACATTGACTTGAGGTACGCGTTCGGGGTGGTGCACAATTTTGGGGTTCTATGGCGTCTGAGAAACTTTATGACAGCAGCAGGCACACCAGCCGCACATTCCCGACACATAAAACATTGTTTAGAAGCAATCCAACTGCCCAAAGCAGTGGCAGTAATTAAATGCAAAGCCCACACATGTGAGGATGACCCGCTGTGAATGGGCAACAACAGATATGATGAAGCTGCAAAATGGGCAGCAGGGTTAAAAATGTTTTCTCCAACTGACACAATTATGTCATTTTAAACTATTGATATGCTGAAATTAATTGAGATGCAAAATTTGTGTTCAATTCAGGAAAAATCCATCTGGAAGTCTACGGGATGTGGGCAAGAGTCCTCCGAGCTCTGGAGGGACGGACAAGGTAAACCAGTAGCCCCCAAGGCATATTACCCCAGCCTGGCTGACGCAGCACACGGTCTGACTCATCTGGGTAAACAGGGTATGTGCAAGTTGGTGAGGGCATACTGGTGCGCACCAGGTTTTTCTTCACAAGCAGAGAAGATAGCAATGTTCTGTCTGACCTGCTTGAGAAAGAACATAGGGAAAGCGATCCCTACCGAACCGTCCCACATTCCACCGACTGATGGACCTTTCCAGGTGATAGAAATTGATTTCATCCAATTACCACCCTGCAGGAACCTTAAGTATGTATTAGTGTGCACAGACGTATTTTCTAACTGGGTTGAGGCCTACCCAGCGGCCACTAATACTGCTGCATTTACTGCTAAGAAAATAGTTCAGGAATTTGTATGCAGGTACGGTATCCCTAAAATCATCGAGAGTGACAGGGGTTCTCATTTCAAAGGGGATGTTTTTCTAAATATGTGTAAGCTGATGGGTATTAATAGCCGACTTCACACCCCCTACCGACCGCAAGCCCGTGCCAAGGTAGAGAGGATGAACGGGACTATTAAAAATAAGTTAAGTAAAATCATGGCAGAGACTGGACTAGGATGGCCAGAAGCGTTACCTTTGGTCCTACATAGCATAAGGACCACTCCTAGACCTCCTCTGAATCTGTCCCCATTTGAAATATTGTTCGGTAGACAACCTCATTTGATTATAAGTCCACAGGAAGATCTAAAGGGTAACAACGAGGTAACTGTGAAGTATCTTATATCAATGAATAAGCAGTTAAAGCAACAGCAGCAGAAACTGAAATTGTTGTCTAATGATATGCCTGAAATAGGGGTGAGCGGGTTCGGATTTCTGAAATCCGAACCCCCCCCGAGCCCCCCCGATCCGAGTCCGATCCGAGTCAGGCTCGACTTTTCCCGCCTGACTCGGATTCTGAAATCGAGGCAAAACGTCATCTTCCCGCCTTCCGAGTCTCGCGGGTTTTGGATCCTATATAAGGTACCCGCGTCGGCGCCATTTTCTCCTCGGCTGTGGACAGTGAAGAGGGAGGGTGGGAGTTAGTGCTGTGTAGTGTAGTGTAGTGTAGTGCTGCTGTTGTCCAATACTTCAAAGTCCATAGGTGCTGGCTGGGTTGTGCTGTGCTGCTGTTGTTAATAGGGGCTGTGTCCACTACTTCAAAGTCCATAGGGGCTGGCTGGACTGTGTTGTGCAGTCAGTTCTCCATAGGGGCTGTGTCCACTACAAAGTCCTGTGCAGTGTCCCAGTCATAAAGGGGTGCTGTAGTGTTGTCCAGGGGGTGCTCTGTCCATCAGGGGTGCTCCCCCCAAGTGCTAAAAAAATAATAAATTTCTGTGTTTGTGAATTGTGTGCGCAGTAGCCGCACGTGCATCAACAAAGTAGTGCCAAGCGTGCGCCTGTGTCATAAGTAAAGGGCCGACTGGCTTGACCGTTAAAGGGTGCTGTAACCCCCAAAGTACACTCCAGTCCAAACCAAAAAAAAAATTATTTTTTGTGTTTGTGAATTGTGTGCGCAGTAGCCGCACGTGCATCAACAAAGTAGTGCCAAGCGTGCGCCTGTGTCATAAGTAAAGGGCCGGCTGGCTTGACCATTAAAGGGTGCTGTAACCCCCAAAGTACACTCCAGTCCAAACCAAAAAAAAAATTATTTTCTGTGTTTGTGAATTGTGTGCGCAGTAGCCGCACGTGCATCAACAAAGTAGTGCCAAGCGTGCGCCTGTGTCATAAGTAAAGGGCCGGCTGGCTTGACCGTTAAAGGGTGCTGTAACCCCCAAAGTACACTCCAGTCCAAACCAAAAAAATATATATTTTCTGTGTTTGTGAATTGTGTGCGCAGTAGCCGCACGTGCATCAACAAAGTAGTGCCAAGCGTGCGCCTGTGTCATAAGTAAAGGGCCGGCTGGCTTGACCGTTAAAGGGTGCTGTAACCCCCAAAGTACACTCCAGTCCAAACCAAAAAAAAAATAATTTTCTGTGTTTGTGAATTGTGTGCGCAGTAGCCGCACATGCATCAACAAAGTAGTGCCAAGCGTGCACCTGTGTCATAAGTAAAGGGCCGGCTGGCTTGACCGTTAAAGGGTGCTGTAACCCCCAAAGTACACTCCAGTCCAAACCCCAAAAAAAATAATTTTCTGTGTTTGTGAATTGTGTGCGCAGTAGCCGCACGTGCATCAACAAAGTAGTGCCAAGTGTGCGCCTGTGTCATAGGTAAAGGGCCGGCTGGCTTGACCGTTAAAGGGTGCTGTAACCCCCAAAGTACACTCCAGTCCAAACCAAAAAAAAAATTATTTTCTGTGTTTGTGAATTGTGTGCACAGTAGCCGCACGTGCATCAACAAAGTAGTGCCAAGCGTGCGCCTGTGTCATAAGTAAAGGGCCGGCTGGCTTGACCGTTAAAGGGTGCTGTAACCCCCAAAGTACACTCCAAACCAAATAAAAAAATATTTTCTGTGTTTGTGAATTGTGTGCACTGTGGCTGCACGTGCATCAACAAAGGAGCAGCGCCAAGCGTGCGCCTGTGTCCCATAAGTAAAAAGCCGGCTGGCTCATTTCTTAAAGGGTGGTGTAACCCACAAAGTGCACTACTCTCCAGCAAAAATAAAAAAATATTTTCTGTGTTTGTGTGCGCCTTAGCCGCACGTATATTTCAATATAACATAAATGGAGGACCAAACTTTCTCCGATAAAAATAAAATAGGGAAAGATCAAGAACCACTTCCTCCTAGTGCTGCTGCTGCTGCTGGGAGTTGTTCATCATCCCAGAGAGGAAGTAGGAACACCACTACTTTTACTAAACAATTGACCCTCCAACAGTCCCTAGCGATGAGGATGAAGTACGACAGCAGTCATCCTGAAGCAAAACGTATAACTGAGGCCTTGACTGCTATGTTGGTGTTAGAAATGCGTCCGGTATCCGCCATTAGTGCAGTGGGATTTAGACAATTGATGGAGGTAGTGTGTCCCCGGTTCCAAATCCCGTCTAGATTCCACCTGCATCCTCAAAGCAGCAGCGACAAGCGTGCGTCTGTCTGCTAAAGGGTGGTGTAACCCTCAAAGTGCGCTCCACAAACAATAAAATTCTTCTTTTTTTTTTCTCTTTGTGAAATGTGTGGGCTGTAGCCGCACCTGCATTTTTAAAGCAGCAGCGACAAGCGTGCGTCTGTCTGTTTAAAGGGTGGTGTAACCCTCAAAGTGCTCCAAAAAATAAAAAACAATTTTTTTTATGTGTTTGTGACTTGTGTGCGATGTAGCCGCACGTGCATCAACACAGTAGCAGCGCCAAGAGTGCATCTGTGTCATAAGTCAAGGGCCGGTTTGGACATCTGGTCCGGACTGAAGGACATGCCAACAATTTCTGACAAGTCTACTGTCACTGCATATGATACTGTCCTCAAGCAGCAGTGACAAGCGTGCGTCTGTCTGTTAAAGGGTGGTGTAACCCTCAATGTGCGCTCCACAAACAATAAAAATATTCTTCTTTTTTTTTCTGTCTTTGTGAAATGTGTGGGCTGTAGCCGCACCTGCATCCTTAAAGCAGCAGCGACAAGCGTGCGTCTGTCTGTTAAAGGGTGGTGACACCCTCAAAGTGTGCTCCACAAACAATAAAAATATTCTTTTTTTTTCTGTCTTTGTGAAATGTGTGGGCTGTAGCCGCACCTGCATCCTCAAAGCAGCAGCGACAAGTGTGCATCTGTCTGTTAAAGGGTGGTGTAACCCTCAAAGTGCGCTCCACAAACAATAAAAAAATTATTCTTTTTTTTTCTGTCTTTGTGGAATGTGTGGGCTGTAGTCGCACCTGCATCCTTAAAGCAGCAGCGACAAGCGTGCGTCTGTCTGTTAAAGGATTACATCGGTGACAGCATCCAAGTATGCATGTCAGACAGTCCGTACCTGTACTGGCAGGAAAAAGAAGCAATTTGGAGGTCCCTGTACAAACTGGCTCTATTTTACCTGAGTTGCCCCCCCTCCAGTGTGTACTCCGAAAGAGTGTTTAGTGCAGCCGGGAACCTTGTCAGCGAAAGGCGTAGGAGGTTGCTTCCCCAAAATGTGGAGAACATGATGTTCATAAAATGAATTGTCAACTCTTCCAGGGAGACCAGCCTCCAGAACGTACAGAGGGATCTGTGGTTGTGGATTCCAGTGGGGACGAATTAATACTCTGTGAGGATGAGGATGTACACAACACTGAAGAGGGTGAGGAATCGGTGGATGAGGAGGATGAGGACGACATCTTGCCTCCGTAGAGCCAGTTTGTGCAGGGACAGATTAATTGCCAGCTTGTTTTGTGGGGGCCCAAACGAACCAATCATTTCAGCCACAGTCGTGTGGCAGACCCTGGCGCTGAAATGTTTGGTTTGTTAAAGTGTGCATGTCCTGTTTATACAACATAAGGGTGGGTGGGAGGGCCCAAGGACAATTCCATCTTGCACCTCTTTTTTTTCTTTGCATTATGTACAGTTTGGGGCCTAGTTTTTCAAACTGCCATCCTGTCTGCCACTGCAGTGTCACTCCTAGATGGACCACGTGTTTGTGCCGCCCACTCGTATCTCTTAGCATAGTCATCCAGCTACCTCGGTGCAACCTTTTGGATATAAAAACAATATTGTGAGGTGTGAGGTGTTCAGAATAGACTGGAAATGAGTGGAAATTAAGGTTATTGAGGTTAATAATAGCATAGGAGCAGAAAAACCTACAAATTCTGTGATTTTAGCTGTTTTTATGCTTTTTAAAAAAAAAATACAGATCCAAAACACAAAACCCAGAACCCAAAACACGGAAGGGTGGTTTTGGCAAAACCAATCCAGATCCAAAACACGAAGAAAGATCCAGATCCAAAACCAAAACACAAAACACGAAAAGTGGCCGGTGCACACCCCTAATATATATATTAGGGGTGTGCACCAGCCACTTTTCCTGTTTTGGTTTTGGATCTGGATCTTTCTTCGTGTTTTGGATCTGGATTGGTTTTGCCAAAACCACCCTTCCGTGTTTTGGGTTCTGGGTTTTGTGTTTTGGATCTGTATTTTTTTTAAACAAAGCATAAAAACAGCTAAAATCACAGAATGTGTTGATTTTTCTGCTCCTATGCTATTATTAACCTCAATAACCTTAATTTCCATTCACTTCCAGTCTATTCTGAACACCTCACACCTCACAATAGTGTTTTTATGTCCAAAAGGTTGCACCGAGGTAGCTGGATGACTATGCTAAGCGACACGAGTGGGCGGCACAAACACGTGGCCCATCTAGGAGTGGCACTGCAGTGGTAGACAGGATGGCAGTTTGAAAAACTAGGCCCCAAACTGTACATAATGCAAAGAAAAAAAAGAGGTGCAAGATGGAATTGTCCTTGGGCCCTCCCACCCACCCTTATGTTGTATAAACAGGACATGCACACTTTAACAAAGCAATCATTTCAGCGCCAGGGTCTGCCACACGATTGTGGCTGAAATGATTGGTTCGTTTGGGCCCCCACAAAACAAGCTGGCAATTAATCTGTCCCTGCACAAACTGGCTCTACGGAGGCAAGATGTTGTCCTCATCCTCCTCATCCACCGATTCCTCACCCTCTTCAGTGTTGTGTACATCCTCATTCTCACAGAGTATTAACTCATCCCCGCTGGAATCCACCACCACAGGTCCCTCTGTACGTTCTGGAGGCTGGTCTCCCTGGAAGAGTTGATAATTCATTTTTATGAACATCATCTTCTCCACATTTTGTGGAAGCAACCTCCTACGCCTTTCGCTGACAAGGTTCCCGGCTGCACTAAACACTCTTTCGGAGTACACACTGAAGGTGAGGCAACTCAGGTAAAATAGAGCCAGTTTGTACAGGGGCCTCCAAATTGCCTCTTTTTCCTGCCAGTACAGGTATGGACTGTCTGACATGCCTACTTGGATGCTGTCACCGATGTAATCCTCCACCATTCTGTCAATGGTGACAGTATCATATGCAATGACAGTAGACATGTCAGAAATTGTTGCCAGGTCCTTCAGTCTGGACCAGATGTCCAGACTTGGTCCTGCCTACCCTGCATCACTGCCAGTGGGTTGCTTAGGATACCTAAGATTTTTCCTGGCAGCCCCAGTTGCGGGAGAAAATGAAGAAGGAGCTGTTGACGTGTCACGTTCCGTTGCAGCTGACAGTGTTTTCACCAGCAGGTCTTTGCACCTCTGCAGGCTTGTGTCAGCCGGAAAGAGAGACACCACATAGGCTTTAAACCTAGGATCGAGCACGGTGGCCAAAATGTAGTGGTCTGATTTCAACAGATTGACCACCCTGGAATCCTGGCAAAGCGAATGAAGGGCTTCATCCACAAGTCCCACATGCCGAGCGGAATCGCTCCGGCTTAGTTCCTCTTTCACTTTCTCCAGCTGCTTCTGCAACAGCCTGATGAGGGGAATGACCTGACTCAAGCTGGCAGTGTCTGAACTGACTTCACGTGTGGCAAGTTCGAAGGGCTGGAGAACCTTGCACAACAAGGAAATCATTCTCCACTGCACTTGACTCAGGTGCATACCCCCTCCTTTGCCTATGTCATAGGTGGATGTATAGGCTTGAATGGCCTTTTCCTGCTCCTCCATCCTCTGAAGCAAATAGAGGGTTGAGTTCCACCGCGTCACAACCTCTTGCTTCAGGTGATGGTGGGGCAGGTTCAAGAGTGTTTGCTGGCACTCCAGTCTTCGGCATGCAGTTGCTGAATGGCGAAAGTGGCCAGAAATTTTTCGGGCCACTCAAAGCATCTCCTGCATGCCCCTGTAGCTTTTCAGAAAATTCTGCACCACCAAGTTTATCGTGTGAGCAAAACAGGGGACGTGCTGGAATTTGCCCAGATGTAATGCCCGCACAATATTGGTGGCGTTGTCAGATATCACAAATCCCCAGGAGAGTCTAAGTGGGGTAAGCCACTGGGCGATGATTTCCCTCAGTTTCTCTAAGAGGTTGTCGGCGGTGTGCCTCTTACTGAAACCGGTGATACACAGCGTAACCTGCCTTGGAACGAGCTGGCGTTTCTGAGATGCTGCTACTGGTGACGCTGCTGTTGTTGCTGCGTAAGGTGATACATCTACCCAGTGGGCTGTAACAGTCATATAGTCCTTAGTCTGCCCTGTTCCACTTGTCCACATGTCCGTGGTTAAGTGGACATTGGGTACAACGGCATTTCAGGACACTGAGGACACTTTTTCTGACGTTTCTGTACAGTCTCGGTATCGCCTGCCTAGTGAAGTGGAATCTAGACGAGATTTGGAACCGGGGACATGCTACCTCCATCAATTGTCTAAATCCCACTGCACTAATGGCGGATACCAGACGCACTTCTAACACCAACATAGCAGTCAAGGCCTCAGTTATACGTTTTGCTTCAGGATGACTACTGTCGTACTTCATCCTCCTCGCTAAGGACTGTTGGAGGGTCAATTGTTTAGTAAAAGTAGTGGTGTTCCTACTTCCTCTCTGGGATGATGAACGACTCCCAGCAGCAGCAACAGCAGCAGCGGCAGCAGGAGGCGTAGCAATGCAGGATCCTCCGGAGGAATCCCGGATAGGAGAGTCAGTCATGCCAGAGACAAGGAGGAAATTGACGAGGAGGGAGTTGACGGTGTGGTTTGCAGGCGCATGGATACAACAGGACAGCGGGATTTAGGTGTCCCTGGACTGCTTACGGTCTTAGCCAAAGTTTCTGAACTTGACAGTAACTTTTTATGAACGCGCTGCAGGTGACGTATAAGGGAGGATGTTCCTAGGTGGTTAACGTCCCTACCCCTACTTATTTCACCTTTACATAAGGTACATATGGCAATACAGTTGTTGTCCGGATTTGGATAGAAATATTGCCAGACCAAAGAGGTGGAATGTTTGGTCTTCTGCCCAGGCATGACCGTGATGGGCTTTTTCATCCCACGGACAACAACTGTCTCCCCCAGAGCCTGATTTAAACAAACCACATCACCATCAGAATCCTCCTCGCCAACTTCCTCCTCAGCGCCAGCTACACCAGTATCCTCATCCTGTTGTACTTCAACAGTGACATCTTCAATTTGCATATCAGCAAGTGGACTGTGGGTGCTCCTTTCAGCACTTGCAGGGGGCGTGCAAATGGTGGAAAGAGCCACCTCTTCCCGTCCAGTGCTGGGAAGGTCAGGCATCGCAACCGCCACCACACTTGGACTCTCCTTGGGGATGTGTGATATCTTCTTAGAACGCACAGTTCTTCGCTGTGCTTTTGCCAACTTAACTCATTTGATTTTTTTAGTGGGAGGAGGGCTTCCATCGTCATGTGAAGCTGAACCACTAGTCATGAACATAGGGAAAGACCTTAGCCGTTCCTTGCCACTCCGTGTCGTAAATGGCATATTGGCAAGTTTACGTTTCTCCACAGATGATTTAAATGTTTTTTTAAGGTCATTTTCCTGAACTTTGTCATTTGGGATTGTATGTGCCCTCTACTATGACATTGGGCATCGGCCTTGGCAGACGACGTTGATGGCATGTTATCGTCTATGTCATGACTAGTGGCAGCAGCTTCAGCACTAGGAGGAAGTGGTTCCTGATCTTTCCCTATTTTATTTTTATCGTAGAAAGTTTGGTCCTCCATTTATGTTATATTGATATATACGTGCGGCTAAGGCGCACACAAACACAGAAAATATTTTTTTATTTTTGCTGGAGAGTAGTGCACTTTGTGGGTTACACCACCCTTTAAGAAATGAGCCAGCCGGCCCTTTACTTATGGGACACAGGCGCATGCTTGGCGCTGCTCCTTTGTTGATGCACGTGCAGCCACAGTGCCCACAATTCACAAACACAGAAAAAATATTTATTTTTTTTGCACTTGGGGGGAGCACCCCTGATGGACAGAGCACCCCCTGGACAACACTACAGCACCCCTTTATGACTGGGACACTGCACAGGACTTTGGAGTGGACACAGCCCCTATGGACAACTGACTGCACAACAAAGTCCAGCCAGCCCCTATGGACTTTGGAGGAGTGGACACAGCCCCTATGGACAACAGCAGCACAGCACAACACAGCCAGCCCCTATGGACTTTGGAGGAGTGGACACAGCCCCTATGGACAACAGCAGCACAGCACAACACAGCACAACACAACACTACAGTACACTACACAGCCCAGCCAGCCCTAACTCCCACCCTTCCTCTTCACTGTCCACAGAGTGAGAAAATGGCGCCGACGCGGGTACCTTATATGGAATCCAAAACCCGCGAGACCTGGAAGGCGGGATGATGACGTTTTGCCTCGATCTCAGATCCGAGTCAGACGGGAAAAGTCGAGCCTGACTCGGATCGGCCTTGGATCGGGGGGGTTCGGATTTCAGAAATCCGAACCCGCTCACCTCTAATATATATATGCACTCTGGGCGACTTTCAATGAAAACACGAGCCCGTATTTGAATACTTAACAACATTCCCAAACTCCATTTATCGGTTCTTCATCAGGTTACAAAATACATTCATCTTACCTTAAATAGGTAACACCCTGTGTGATTGGGCCCCAAATGCCATGCTGTGCGTCGCCTTAATGACGTCAAAATATATGTGAAAACCCATCAGCAATGATACAAGGCAGAATATAACTATGGTTCCTTGGGAGGATGAAAAGTCACATCCATAAATAACGCGTGCACGTCATTTTTATCTTACACCGTAATATATCATGTTACTGTGACAGAAATAAGTTACATAAATAGAGAGATAAGTGACACATTAGAAAAGGCATTCATCATTAAAGAAACAGAACACACAAGTTACGGATATGTACTACATGGTCCAGAAAAACAGAGATTGTACAAATAATCAGCATCACATAAAACAACCCATCACCGTATATAAGACTCATAGTCGTGGTCATTTTACAGAATATATGGTGTAATATCATAAAAACATTGAAAACTCTGATGTTTATAACAAGCCTTTTGGAGACATTGGGCCTGATTCAGACCCGGACGCAAGTGGCCGTTCGCTCGTTCGGCGTACGAGCGTAAAAATGTAAAATCAAGCGCTCGCTCGTATATTCGCTCGCAGCTAATCTTCCGCCCCATAGTCTCCCAAACCCTCCTCTAGCTAGCGAACGTTCTAAATAGCGACCGTCCGTCTCCTCTTTGGTTGCAGGGAACGCTCGCACAAGTCAATCCCGGAAGTGGCCCTGTCAGTTTTCGATTGCCTGCTCTTTCATTCAGCAAACATACTTGAATCGACTAATAGCAATCACTATATTAATTACCTTAATTGGTATTCACATGTTTGCAATCCTTTTTTTTTTTTTCAATGTCAATAAACTTTATTATTGTTAGTGTGTGTCATTGATTCCGCAGAATACGTACGTTTGTACCAAGGGGATGGTTGTTCAAAATTAAAAGTTTGTTTGAATGCTGGTATTGTTTTGCGTTTTTTTATATGCAGATTTTTCATCTTTTTTATTAATATTTAAATTAGCTTACGCATGTCGCTGCATCAAGCCTATCATAACTCACATTACATTTGTGAGGGTGTAGGTCACATGACTCATACAATAACCAATAGAATGCTTTCTGTTAATTCACAAAGTACATTAGCCAATCATATTTTTTCTAGGCCCTTTATTAAAACTGTTTTGTGTCAAAAAAATCATTGCCATCATGAGAGCCGCAGCTTTTTGCCGCAGAGAACTCCTGGTCCTCACTGATGTGATGGACCGGAGTTTAACGTACTCCACGGGCCCCATCACTAACCTCCGCAAGCGGCGTGCCTACGCGGAGGTGCGGCGCCATCTGCGTAGGATCGGATTCCGCCGAAATATTGGACAGTTGGAAAGGCGGTGGTCCGCTCTCCGGCGCCGATCCCCACGCCTGTTGGACATTTTGCATCAGCAAATCAGGGAAAGTAAGTGTTTGTTTTAATAATATTTAAAATGTAAGCATACCTGCGTGTGCATGTTTCCCGTATAGCCCTGTTTCTTTATTTTGGACATACCTGCGTGTGCATGTTTCCCGTATAGCCCTGTTTTGTTTTGTTTTTTTGAGTTTAAATTTTGGATTAAAAATTTAAAATATGTAATAATCTAAATTTTTCAACATCATTTAGGGGCTGAGCGCAGACTACGATGTCTCCAACGTCACCTACGTCGGGCTCGTCCCCTCTCCCCCACTCCCACCCAAACATCCTCTCCCCACTCTTCCCCAAATTCCCCCTCCACCCCAGACCTTGCAGACCGTGAGGCCCCTCCCTCTCCTCACATTCCCATCCCTCCAACTTCACCTTCCCCTCCACCCCCCCCTCTCTTTTCCTCACCCTCCCCTCCACCCCCCTCTCTTTTCCTCACCCTCAACGTCTTCCCAAATCACCCCTCCTCCCTCCGAGCAGCACTGGCCCACCTCTGAGTAGGAAGATTTCGGGGCACCTGGCCCAGGCAGCATTAGGCCCGGTATGTTTCCCTTTTAAACTATGGTTGCTTTTGCATTTTTTGGTTTTTGGGTGATGTTGTCCTTTTGCCTGTGCAGTTCAAAATTGTAAAGTATTTCTAATGTCTTGGATATATATATTTGTGAAACAATGTCTAGGATGTTTTCCCCTTACACATATCACACATGTGGCATTCATATTGTTTGGTTGTTTTTTGGTGTCACCTTTTTTTGTATAGTCTGTTTTTTTAGTTGTTTTTTCACATATAAATTAAGGTGTCATTTTAGTAATCCGCACATTTTTTTGACCCACAGAGGACCAGAGGCGTTATGAAGACATTTATGCAGGATTGCAGATTATGAGGGGCCATGTAGTTGGGCTGCTTGTGGCGTTGGATCACATTTTGGCACGCCTGCGCCACTAATTTTTTTTTTTACACCTCCAAAAATGTTGTAAAAAATAAATTTTATTTTGGTTTATTTAAGTCTCATTCCTTGTGTGTCAGTTTTAGATTGGTGAACCTTACATAAGTCTACTATTTGCCCATGTTTTTAAAATAAATGTAAATGTGTTTGTCGAAAGCTCAAGTAAGTATGTAAGCTTGTACATTAAACACATAACAATACCAATAGGTTTGGAGAAGTAACCTCAAAATGTGAAGATTGTTTGGTGTGGGTAATATTACATTGAAAGCTACCTGCTTAGGCCTACAATTGCAAACATACGGATTCACCAAAATACCTTTGGTGTTTGTTTTTAGCAACAAAGCAGGGTACTAAACTTTTCCAAATAAGAAATTACAGTATTAGGCATTAAGCAACTTTGCATTTTTAGAGACAGATTACACTTGGTTGTAATTTACGATGGAAATGGTTGGTGAACGTCAAATAAAATTTTAATGCACACAAATAACACCAAGTGAATACACACAATAATTTCGAAAAACCAAACCACACACACAAGTTAAAAATCACACCCAAAACCCCAAAAAAACACAATCAGGAACTGTTTGAAGAAGTAGCATGCCAACATGAATCCACAAATGAGGAGAAGAAATCATTGTTCCCGAAGTTATATCCAATGTGTCCACATAAAGTCATTTGTGTTGATCAGGTAGTAGGCATGGATTTTTATGGTCATTTTAGGGATTAAAAAGAAAGAAAAAAAAACTGTTAAAAGTGAACTTTAAAATATTACATGTCTACATTGTGTCATTTTTAAACATTATGAGGAAATAATTACCTAAAATATCTGGCCACAACTTCATCGCATACTGACCTCCGACCAACCTCGGGGGGGCCGTCCTCAGGCAAGGCATCCTCTGGCTGCATTGGGACTCCACTCCTTATGGTGATGTTGTGAAATATCCCACACAGGACCACAATTTTCGAAACCATATCCGGCAAATACATGAGGTCGCCACCAGAGCGATGGAGGCATCTGAATCGGCCTTTTAAGAGGCTGATACAGTGCTCCACCACCTGCCTGGTGGCTGTAAGTGCGGAATTATACTCACTTTGTGGCCCTGGTGTGGGAACCAAATAAGGAGTGAGCAGCTAGGGCGTGCAAGGGTAACCACTGTCTCCTGTGAAAAAATGAAAACAAACATCAGGACCATTGTGTAACAAGCTTTGCATTGGTTTCAACAGAAGGTTTCAACTTACCCAGAAGCCACGCATCACCAGCTTGTAGGTTGTTTAATTTGTGCCAAATCCCTGATTGCCGGATGACGAAGGAATCATGTGCACTGCCGGGGAATTTGGCATTCAGGGACAGGATCTGGAGGGAGGCATCACATACCACCATTACATTCATCGAATGAAAGTGCTTGCGGTTCCTAGAAATAGCCTCCAGCCTTGCTGGAGGCTGAAGTGGTATGTGAGTGCCATCCACAACCCCTATGATGTGTGGGAAGCCAGCTATTTGGTAAAAATTCACCTTCGCCACATTAAGGGTACCCATATCCAATTAAATTTTAATAAAATTATGGAGGTGTTTAAAAAGGGCCTCCATCACTGCCCTCAGGATCCTTAAAAGGAGGATTGGGATATTCCTGCAACTATTCCCACAGTGGTTTGAAAGGATCCTGAGGCACAAAAATGTAACACCGACATTAATTGAGTAAGTGGTGGTATTGCTGTAGGACTGTCAATTTGCCGTTCAAGATCACTCTCTATTAATGAGAGAGTGTATATGATGATTTGGGGCGGCAGACGGTATCGCTGTAACACCTCATCATCTGGCATTCCAAAAAGGGTGACACGTGTTCTATATATCTGGGGCCTTGCACGCCTACGAGGCCTATGCCTGGGACGAAGTTGAGGTTGGTTGGGTTCTGGAACCATGGCCAATATAATACGACCAACATCAACCTGAAATGGTAAGCCAGGTAGTTATTGTTTTAGAAAAATGTGTTAAGAAAAATATACTTATCTTTTCTCAGAAATCCAAAGATGCTTACAGGCCTGGGACGTGTCATGTGCAGAACACCCTACATTTCAAAAGTAGAAAATATGTTTAAGATTCATTAAATAAAATATGATTGTAAACAAATTGTTTTCGTGAAAAAATAAAGAAGGGAGCACACATTAGTGCAGAAAATAGTACACTACATTTAGAGGTAAGACATGATTTTACACTGAAAATGTAAAAAAAAATTAGTTTGTAAAATAGTACGCTACTTTTACAGTTAAATCAAGACACATTAGTTCGCAAAATAGTACGCTACTTTTACAGTTAAATCAAGACACATTAGTTTGCAAAATAGTACGCTACTTTTACAGTTAAATCAAGACACATTAGTTCGCAAAATAGTACGCTACTTTTACAGTTAAATCAAGACACATTAGTTCGCAACATAGCACGCTACTTTTACAGTTAAATCAAGACACATTAGTTCGCAAAATAGTACGCTACTTTTACAGTTAAAACCACTCAAACATTATTTCGCTAAATAGTACGCTACATTTAGTGGTAAGACATGATTGTTCCCCGAAGAAAAAAACCATTACTTTGCGAAACATATGCTAAGAACAACACATCTAATTTGTAAAATCATGAAAACAAAAACACTTACCAAAAACAGACAAATATCCCAAAGTTCAAAAACTTCACTGGGGCAATGCCAAACTAACTGTAAACCAAAAAAATATATATATTAAAAACATTTGAAAACTATTTACTTTTTTTTTTACGGTGGTTTTTTACAATACTTACTCCAAAAATCACCCAAAAATAGGCAAACAATAAAAAAAAAAAACAACGGAAAAGAAAGAAGCTAGAAAAAAAACAAAATATCGCTCCGAAAATGTCCTCCTTCTACTCACTAAGCCTCAAAACAACTCCAACGCCAAACCTCCAACAAACAACATGCCACATCGACTCCAGTCACACCAAGCCATAAATAGTCTTTATTTTCCCGCTCAAATTAAGGACGGACAATAGGAGCGCACAGTCAATGATGCGGCTGAATAATGCTGACGCATGTATAAAGACGTCACTGAAAAGCCAAATCGGTCTGCTGTAGTGAGACCTGAAAGTCCAAAATGACTACAGAGCAGCAAAGCAGTGGCCAAGAGGCGCCAGGTAAGTATTTCTCTTTTTTGGGCAAAAGGATTCTGTTTAACAATAATTTGGGGAACATTTTACATTAGAAATGTTAATCCCATTTTCAAAAAAGGTGTTGAGGATGCCATGGAAGAGGCTGCTAGGCCTAGTAGACCAACTAATCAAAAAAAAAAAGGAAGCCACAATTCACAAGAAAGGAGATGGAGGTTTTGGTGCAAATGTGCAATGACAACCTGCCACAGGCAGCAAGGAATATGGGTGCAAGCCAGAAATGGAAAATGTGGGATGACATAGCCAGTGGTGTCAATAGGGTGGGTGATTGTGAAAGTTCAACCCGGGAGGTCAAACGCCGGTACGTAAAAACTACATTTTAGCAAAAAGTGTTTACAGGTCCAAATACTGCCGGAATAATGCCAACTTTTTACCCCACAGATGGAGCGACTTCAAATATTGTCTTAACCAAAAACTGGCTGATAGGGCTAGGCATGCAGGGGGGACAGGTGGGGGTCCCACCCCTGTGTCACTGGAGCTCACAGATTTGGAGGAGATGGCCCAGGGGTGTGTGCAGGATGAGGAGGTGTTTGGCATGTCGAACATGGATACCGACATGCCCGACTTTGCAGCTCCTCATGTTGCCCCAGGTTAATGTTGTAATGTTACCAACTCAGAAATGTGTTTAGGACAATATCTAGATTATAATGTTACTCTTTTCTCTTTTTTCTCACAGAGACACAGGCGGATGAGTCTGCTCCAGAGGGGAGCTTTGGCCGCAGAATTTCTGCTGCCTCTGCAGGGGAGGAAGCAGTAGACCCGGCTGAGGACCCTGTGGCAGACAGTCCAGGGCATTCGGCCTCGCAGGCAGTGGGCCTCCTCACTGATCTCAATATAAAAACGGATCAGCAGACCGAGATCCTGCTGAGGATGGACGCCAGTCTGCTACGGGTGGCGGACGCCCTGGAGCAAAGTGCTGCGGCCAACGTGACCATTGCTAAGGCCCTGGCGGAAAATACTGGGGCCAACGTGCGAATAGCAAATGCCCTGGAGCAGCTCGTTTGCCAGCACATGTTGGAGCCGGCCTCCCTTCCTGCCGGAACATCAGGACCCTCCACCTCTGGCACAACAACAGCCATCCCTCCAAATGTGCCTAGCCCTATGCCTAGTCCAGACGCCACAACATCTGCCTCTGGCCAGGCCAGCAGAAGGCCATCCCGGACCTGTTCAGGCTCCCTCCCTACCCCGGCCAAAAGGCGATGACAGCACTGGCTAATTTTCCCACGATCCTTCTCAGTGTTTGCCCCATATTCCTTACTGCCCAAAACCTCCCTCTCCTTTCTTGCGAATTTTTTATTAAATTGTGTTTGTTTGTGGATTTCAAATGCCACTTATTTTGTTTGTGTGTTTCTAAAATCATTTGTTATTTGTTTTTACGTTATCAAGTTTTTATTATTTCCCCAAAAATTTTTTTTAAAAAAACAACAACAAAAAAAATTAATTTGAAAATCTGCACAATTCTATTGTTAATTTATTCCAAAACTGATTAAAATGTAATCCCGCAAACAACATTACAAACAATACAACGGAAATCTAAACATTATTTTTGAAAAAAAAAAACAAGGGTTAAAAACAATTTATAAGTTTTAATTAACACTTAGCAAAAAACAAAAGGACGATTGCTTTCTTGGCCCCTAAAAAATGAAGAAAAACAACAAACCTGCGTACAATATTGTTGCCCTAAAAAAAAAAGAAAAAAAATTTGGCAAAAACACGCAAATGTAAAATTAATTTGTAAGCTAATTGATTGTCTAACCCAGAAATTAGCAGCTGAGTAGTTCACCTGCGTATGGTTTTTTACTAGTAAAAAAAGGCTATTGGCTAAACACCTTACAAGCATTTTTGCAATTCAAAACTGATTGTTTTTGAGGCCTCAATTGATAAATCGGGAAACCATCGATGAGCCTCGGGAAGAACGAAGAGACCATCGTCATTGCGGTAGAGAATACCAGACCACAAGCTGAGCGAGCAGTTTTAATGGAAAGTTGATCAGACAGTGACGTAACACTTGTTCCGTTCACATTGGCCGTTCGCATCAGATAATTTATGTACGCCCAAAAAACGCCTCGCCACGCCTGCATTTTCCCATCTCCGCCCCCATCACCGCCCCGAAACGGACAGTTCTGTCAATCACATTTGACATGTCACTTCCTGTTCGCTATTCGACGAATGACTGAAAAAATTATCGCAATCAGCCGTATGCACATGCGCACTGTTACACCGACGCATGCGTGGTTTAACAACATCAGATGACTACGAGCGTACGACCGCTTACGAGCGGCTCTGAATGAGGGCCATTGTTTCTAATTTAAAAATCCACCTGGCCTCTAATGTAAGGAGGTGTTTTGAGAGATCACCCCCATAATGTTGTGCCAATGCTTATGTGGTGCCGGCTCAGTGATGTGCCAATGCTTATGTGGTGCCGACGCAGTGTTGTGCCAATGCTTATGTGGTGCCGGCTCAGTGTTGTGCCAATACTTATGTGGTGCCGGCTCAGTGTTGTGCCAATGCTTATGTGGTGCCGACTCAGTGTTGTGCCCATGCTTATGTGGTGCTGGCTTAGTGTTGTGCCCATGCTTATGGGGTGCCGGCTTTGTGTTGTGCCAATGTTTATGTGGTGCCGATGCAGTGTTGTGCCAATGCTTATCTGGTGCCGGCTCAGTGATGTGCCAATGCTTATGTGGTGCCGGCTCAGTGTTGTGCCAATGCTTATGTGGTGCCGACTCAGTGTTGTGCCAATGCTTATGTGGTGCCGGCTCAGTGTTGTGCCAATGCTTATGTGGTGCCGGCTCAGTGTTGTGCCAATGCTTATGTGGTGCCGACTCAGTGTTGTGCCCATGCTTATGTGGTGCCAGCTTAGTGTTGTGCCCATGCTTATGTGGTGCCGGCTTAGTGTTGTGCCAATGTTTATGTTGTGCCGACGCAGTGTTGTGCCAATGCTTATCTGGTGCCGGCTCAGTGATGTGCCAATGCTTATGTGGTGTCGGCTCAGTGTTGTGCCAATGCTTATGTGGTGCCGACTCAGTGTTGTGCCAATGCTTATGTGTCGTGCCGGCTTAGTGTTGTGCCAATGTTTATGTGGTGCCGACGCAGTGTTGTGCCAATGCTTATGTGGTGCCGGCTAAGTGTTGTACCAATGCTTATCTGGTGCCGGCTCAGTGTTGTGCCAATACTTATGTGGTACCTGCCCAGTGTTGTGCCAATGCTTATGTGGTGCCGGCTCAGTGTTGTGCCAATGCTTATCTGGTGCCGGCTCAGTGTTGTGCCAATGCTCATGTGGTGCCGGCGCAGTGTTGTGCCAATGCTTATGTGGTGCCGGCTCAGTGTTGTGCCAATGCTTATCTGGTGCCGCTTCAGTGTTGTGCCAATGCTCATGTGGTGCCGGCGCAGTGTTGTGCCAATGCTTATGTGGTGCCGGCTCAGTGTTGTGCCCATGCTTATCTGGTGCCGGCTCAGTGTTGTGCCAAAGCTTATGTGGTGCCGGCTCAGTGTTGTGCCAATGCTTATGTGGTGCCGGCTCAGTGTTGTGCCAAAGCTTATGGGTTGCCGGCTCAGTGATGTGCCAATGCTTATTTGGTGGCGGCTCGGTGTTGTGCCAAAGCTTATGTGGTGCCGGCTCGGTGTTGTGCCAAAGCTTATGTGGTGCCGGCTCAGTGTTGTGCCAATGCTTATGTGGTGCCGGCTCAGTATTGTGCCAATGCTTATGTGGTGCCGGCTCAGTGGTGTGCCAATGCTTATGTGGTGCTGGCTCAGTGTTGTTCCAATGCTTATGTGGTGCCGACTCAGTGTTGTGCCAATGCTTATGTGGTGCCGACTCAGTGTTGGGCCCATGCTTATGTGGTGCCGGCTTAGTGTTGTGCCAATGCTTATGTGGTGACTGCTCAGTGATGTGCCAATGCTTATATGGTGCCGGCTCAGTGTTGTGCCAATGCTTATGTGGTGCCGGCTCAGTGTTGTGCCAATGCTTATGTGGTGCCGGCTCAGTGTTGTGCCAATACTTATGTGGTGCCGGCTCAGTGTTGTGCCACTGCTTATGTGGTGCCGGCTCAGTGTTCTGCCAATACTTATGTGGTGCCGGCTCAGTGTTGTGCCAATGTTTATCTGGTGCCGGATCAGTGTTGTGCCAATGCTTATGTGGTGCCGGCTCAGTGTGGTGCAAATGCTTATGTGGTGCCGGCTCAGTGTTGTGCCAAAGTTTATGTGGTGCCGGCTCAGTGTTGTGCCAATGTTTATCTGGTGCCGGCTCAGTGTTGTGCCAATGTTTATCTGGTGCCGGCTCAGTGTTGTGCCAATGCTTATGTGGTGCCGGCTCAGTGTTGTGCCAATGTTTATGTGGTGGCGGCTCAGTGTTGTGCCAATGCTTATGTGGTGCCGGCTCAGTGATGTGCCAATGCATATGTGGTGCCGGCTCAGTGTTGTGCCAATGTTTATGTGGTGCCGGCTCAGTGTTGTGCCAATTCTTATGTGGTGCCGGCTCAGTGATGTGCCAATGCTTATGTGGTGCCGGCTCAGTGTTGTGCCCCTGCTTATGTGGTGCCGACGCAGTGTTGTGCCAATGCTTATGTGGTGCCGGCTCAGTGTTGTGCCAATGCTTATCTGGTGCCGGCTCAGTGTTGTGCCAATGCTTATGCGGTGCCGGCTCAGTGTTGTGCCAATGCTTATGCGGTGCCAGCGCAGTGTTGTGCCAATGTTTATGTGGTGCCAGCTCAGTGTTGTGCCAAAGCTTATGTGATGCCGGCTCAGTGTTGTGCCAATGCTTATGTGGTGCCGGCTCAGTGTTGTGCCAATGCTTATGTGGTGCCGGCTCAGTGTTGTGCCCCTGCTTATGTGGTGCCGGCTCAGTGTTGTGCCAATGCTTATGTGGTGCCGGCTCAGTGTTGTGCCAATGCTTATGTTGTGCCGGCTCAGTGTTGTGCCAATGCTTATGTGGTGCCGGCTCAGTGATGTGCCAATGCTTATCTGGTGCTGGCTCAGTGTTGTGCCAATGCTTATGTGGTGCCGGCTCAGTGTTGTGCCCATGCTTATGCGGTGCCGGCTCGGTGTTGTGCCAATGCTTATGTGGAGCCGGCTCGGTGTTGTGCCAATGCTTATGTGGTGCCGGCTCGGTGTAGTGCCCATGCTTATGTGGTGCCGGCTCAGTGTTGTGCCAATGCTTATGTTGTGCCGGCTCAGTGATGTGCCAATGCTTATGTGGTGCCGGCTTAGTGTTGTGCCAATGTTTATGTGGTGCCGGCTCAGTGTTGTGCCAATGCTTATCTGGTGCCGGCTCAGTGTTGTGCCAATGCTTATCTGGTGCCAGCTCGGTGTTGTGCCCATGCTTATGTGGTGCCGGCTCAGTGATGTGCCAATACTTATGTGGTGCCGGCTCAGTGTTGTGCCAATGCTTATGTGGTGCCGGCTCAGTGTTGTGCCAATGCTTATGTGGTGCCGACTCAGTGTTGTGCCAATGCTTATGTGTCGTGCCGGCTTAGTGTTGTGCCAATGTTTATGTGGTGCCGACGCAGTGTTGTGCCAATGCTTATGTGGTGCCGGCTAAGTGTTGTACCAATGCTTATCTGGTGCCGGCTCAGTGTTGTGCCAATACTTATGTGGTACCTGCCCAGTGTTGTGCCAATGCTTATGTGGTGCCGGCTCAGTGTTGTGCCAATGCTTATCTGGTGCCGGCTCAGTGTTGTGCCAATGCTCATGTGGTGCCGGCGCAGTGTTGTGCCAATGCTTATGTGGTGCCGGCTCAGTGTTGTGCCAATGCTTATCTGGTGCCGCTTCAGTGTTGTGCCAATGCTCATGTGGTGCCGGCGCAGTGTTGTGCCAATGCTTATGTGGTGCCGGCTCAGTGTTGTGCCCATGCTTATCTGGTGCCGGCTCAGTGTTGTGCCCATGCTTATGTGGTGCCGGCTCAGTGTTGTGCCAATGCTTATGTGGTGCCGGCTCAGTGTTGTGCCAAAGCTTATGGGTTGCCGGCTCAGTGATGTGCCAATGCTTATTTGGTGGCGGCTCGGTGTTGTGCCAAAGCTTATGTGGTGCCGGCTCGGTGTTGTGCCAAAGCTTATGTGGTGCCGGCTCAGTGTTGTGCCAATGCTTATGTGGTGCCGGCTCAGTATTGTGCCAATGCTTATGTGGTGCCGGCTCAGTGGTGTGCCAATGCTTATGTGGTGCTGGCTCAGTGTTGTTCCAATGCTTATGTGGTGCCGACTCAGTGTTGTGCCAATGCTTATGTGGTGCCGACTCAGTGTTGGGCCCATGCTTATGTGGTGCCGGCTTAGTGTTGTGCCAATGCTTATGTGGTGACTGCTCAGTGATGTGCCAATGCTTATATGGTGCCGGCTCAGTGTTGTGCCAATGCTTATGTGGTGCCGGCTCAGTGTTGTGCCAATGCTTATGTGGTGCCGGCTCAGTGTTGTGCCAATACTTATGTGGTGCCGGCTCAGTGTTGTGCCAATGCTTATGTGGTGCCGGCTCAGTGTTCTGCCAATACTTATGTGGTGCCGGCTCAGTGTTGTGCCAATGTTTATCTGGTGCCGGATCAGTGTTGTGCCAATGCTTATGTGGTGCCGGCTCAGTGTGGTGCAAATGCTTATGTGGTGCCGGCTCAGTGTTGTGCCAAAGTTTATGTGGTGCCGGCTCAGTGTTGTGCCAATGTTTATCTGGTGCCGGCTCAGTGTTGTGCCAATGTTTATCTGGTGCCGGCTCAGTGTTGTGCCAATGCTTATGTGGTGCCGGCTCAGTGTTGTGCCAATGTTTATGTGGTGCCGGCTCAGTGTTGTGCCAATGCTTATGTGGTGCCGGCTCAGTGATGTGCCAATGCATATGTGGTGCCGGCTCAGTGTTGTGCCAATGTTTATGTGGTGCCGGCTCAGTGTTGTGCCAATTCTTATGTGGTGCCGGCTCAGTGATGTGCCAATGCTTATGTGGTGCCGGCTCAGTGTTGTGCCCCTGCTTATGTGGTGCCGACGCAGTGTTGTGCCAATGCTTATGTGGTGCCGGCTCAGTGTTGTGCCAATGCTTATCTGGTGCCGGCTCAGTGTTGTGCCAATGCTTATGCGGTGCCGGCTCAGTGTTGTGCCAATGCTTATGCGGTGCCAGCGCAGTGTTGTGCCAATGTTTATGTGGTGCCAGCTCAGTGTTGTGCCAAAGCTTATGTGATGCCGGCTCAGTGTTGTGCCAATGCTTATGTGGTGCCGGCTCAGTGTTGTGCCAATGCTTATGTGGTGCCGGCTCAGTGTTGTGCCCCTGCTTATGTGGTGCCGGCTCAGTGTTGTGCCAATGCTTATGTGGTGCCGGCTCAGTGTTGTGCCAATGCTTATGTTGTGCCGGCTCAGTGTTGTGCCAATGCTTATGTGGTGCCGGCTCAGTGATGTGCCAATGCTTATCTGGTGCTGGCTCAGTGTTGTGCCAATGCTTATGTGGTGCCGGCTCAGTGTTGTGCCCATGCTTATGCGGTGCCGGCTCGGTGTTGTGCCAATGCTTATGTGGAGCCGGCTCGGTGTTGTGCCAATGCTTATGTGGTGCCGGCTCGGTGTAGTGCCCATGCTTATGTGGTGCCGGCTCAGTGTTGTGCCAATGCTTATGTTGTGCCGGCTCAGTGATGTGCCAATGCTTATGTGGTGCCGGCTTAGTGTTGTGCCAATGTTTATGTGGTGCCGGCTCAGTGTTGTGCCAATGCTTATCTGGTGCCGGCTCAGTGTTGTGCCAATGCTTATCTGGTGCCAGCTCGGTGTTGTGCCCATGCTTATGTGGTGCCGGCTCAGTGATGTGCCAATACTTATGTGGTGCCGGCTCAGTGTTGTGCCAATGCTTATGTGGTGCCGGCTCAGTGTTGTGCCAATGCATATGGGTTGCCGGCTCAGTACCGGCTCAGTGTTGTGCCAATGTTTATGTGGTGCCAGCTCAGTGTTGTGCCAAAGCGTATGGGTTGCCGGCTCAGTGTTGTGCCACTACTTATGTGGTGCCGGCTTACTGTTGTGCCAATGCTTATGTGGTGCCGCCTCAGTGTTGTCCCAATGCTTATGTGGTGCCGGCTCAGTGTTGTGCCAATGCTTATGTGGTGCCGGCTCAGTGTTGTGCCAATGCTTATGTGATGCCGACTCAGTGTTGTGCCAATACTTATGTGGTGCCGGCTCAGTGTTGTGCCAAAGCTTATGGGTTGCTGGCTCTGTGTTGTGCCAATGCTAATCTGGTGCCGGCTCAGTGATGTGCC
Source organism: Taudactylus pleione (assembly GCA_031769625.1). Lineage (NCBI taxonomy): Eukaryota > Metazoa > Chordata > Amphibia > Anura > Myobatrachidae > Taudactylus > Taudactylus pleione. The sequence continues at coordinate 1,700,791 of JAUIMM010000181.1, forward strand.
AATGCTTATCTGGTGCCGGGTCAGTGATGTGCCAATACTTATGTGGTGCCAGCTCAGTGTTGTGCCAATGCTTATGTGGTGCCGGCTCAGTGTTGTGCCAATGTTTATGTGGTGCCGGTTCAGTGTTGTGCCAAAGCTTATGGGTTGCCGGCTCAGTGTTGTGCCAATGCTTATCTGGTGCCGGCTCAGTGTTGTGCCAATGCTTATGTGGTGCCGGCTCAGTGTTGTGCCAATGCTTATGTGGTGCTGGCTCAGTGTTGTGCCAATGCTTATGTGGTGCCGGCTAAGTGTTGTGCCAATGCTTATGTGGTGCCGGCTCAGTGTTGTGCCAATGCTTATGTGGTGCCGGCTTAGTGTTGTGCCAATGATTATATGGTGCCGACGCAGTGTTGTGTCAATGTTTATGTGGTGCCGGCTCAGTGTTGTGCCAATGCTTATGTGGAGCCGGTTCAGTGTTGTGCCAAAGCTTATGGGTTGCCGGCTCAGTGTTGTGCCAATGCTTATGTGGTGCCGGCTCAGTGTTGTGCCAATGCTTATGTGGTGCCGGCTCAGTGACGTGCCAATGCATATCTGGTGCCGGCTCAGTGATGTGCCAATGCTTATGTGGTGCCGGCTCAGTGTTGTGCCAATGCATATGTGGTGCCGGCTCAGTGTTGTGCCAATGCTTATGTGGTGCCGGCTCAGTGTTGTGCCAATGCTTATGTGGTGCCGGCTCAGTGTTGTGCCAATGTTTATGTGGTGCCAGCTCAGTGTTGTGCCAATGCATATCTGGTGCCGGCTCGGTGTTGTGCCCATGCTTATGTGGTGCCGGCTCAGTGATGTGCCAATACTTATGTGGTGCCGGCTCAGAGTTGTGCCAATGCTTATGTGTTGCCGGCTCAGTGTTGTGCCAATGCATATGGGTTGCCGGCTCAGTGCCGGCTCAGTGTTGTGCCAATGTTTATGTGGTGCCAGCTGAGTGTTTTGCCAAAGCGTATGGATTGCCGGCTCAGTGTTGTGCCAATGCTTATGTGGTGCCGGCTCAGTGATGTGCCAATGCTTATGTGGTGCCGGCTCAGTGTTGTGCCAATGCTTAAGTGGTGCCGACTCAGTGTTGTGCCAATACTTATGTGGTGCCGGCTCAGTGTTGTGCCAAAGCTTATGGGTTGCTGGCTCAGTGTTGTGCCAATGCTTATCTGGTGCCGGCTCAGTGTTGTGCCAATGCTTATCTGGTGCCGGCTCAGTGATGTGCCAATACTTATGTGGTGCCGGCTCAGTGTTGTGCCAATGCTTATGTGGTTCCGGCTCAGTGTTGTGCCAATGCTTATGTGGTGCCGGTTCAGTGTTGTGCCAAAGCTTATGGGTTGCCGGCTCAGTGTTGTGCCAATGCTTATCTCGTGCCGGCTCAGTGTTGTGCCAATGCTTATGTTGTGCCAGCTCAGTGTTGTGCCAATGCTTATGTGGTGCCGGCTCAGTGTTGTGCCAATGCTTATGTGGTGCCGGCTCAGTGTTGTGCCAATGCTTATGTGGTGCCGGCTAAGTGTTGTGCCAATGCTTATGTAGTGCCGGCTCAGTGTTGTGCCAATGCTTATGTGGTGCCGGCTTAGTGTTGTGCCAATGTTTATGTGGTGCCGACGCAGTGCTGTGTCAATGTTTATGTGGTGCCGGCTCAGTGTTGTGCCAATGCTTATGTGGTGCCGGCTCAGTGTTGTGCCAATGCTTATGTGGTGCCGGCTGAGTGTTGTGCCAATGTTTATGTGGTGCCGACGCAGTGTTGTGCCAATGTTTATGTGGTGCCGGCTCAGTGTTGTGCCAAAGCTTATGTGGTGCCGGCTCAGTGTTGTGCCAATGCTTATGTGATGCCGGCTCAGTGTTGTGCCAATGCTTATCTGGTGCCGGCTCAGTGTTGTGCCAATGTTTATGTGGTGCCGGCACAGTGATGTGCCAATGCTTATGTGGTGCCGGCTCAGTGTTGTGCCAATGCTTATGTGGTGCCGGCTCAGTGTTGTGCCCATGCTTATGCGGTGCCGGCTCGGTGTTGTGCCAATGCTTATGTGGAGCCGAATCGGTGTTGTGCCAATGCTTATGTGGTGCCGGCTCGGTGTAGTGCCCATGCTTATGTGGTGCCGGCTCAGTGTTGTGCCAATGCTTATGTGGTGCCGGCTCAGTGATGTGCCAATGCTTATGTGGTGCCGGCTTAGTGTTGTGCCAATGCTTATGTGGTGCCGCCTCAGTGTTGTGCCAATGCTTATGTGGTGCCGGCTCAGTGTTGTGCCAATGCTTATCTGGTGCTGGCTCAGTGTTGTGCCAATGCTTATCTGGTGCCGGCTCGGTGTTGTGCCCATGCTTATGTGGTGCCGGCTCAGTGATGTGCCAATACTTATGTGGTGCCGGCTCAGTGTTGTGCCAATGCTTATGTGGTGCCGGCTCAGTGTTGTGCCAATGCATATGGGTTGCCGGCTCAGTGCCGGCTCAGTGTTGTGCCAATGTTTATGTGGTGCCAGCTCAGTGTTGTGCCATAGCGTATGGGTTGCCGGCTCAGTGTTGTGCCAATACTTATGTGGTGCCGGCTTAGTGTTGTGCCAATGCTTATGTGGTGCCGCCTCAGTGTTGTGCCAATGCTTATGTGGTGCCGGCTCAGTGTTGTGCCAATGCTTATGTGGTGCCGGCTCAGTGTTGTGCCAATGCTTATGTGATGCCGACTCAGTGTTGTGCCAATACTTATGTGGTGCCGGCTCAGTGTTGTGCCAAAGCTTATGGGTTGCCGGCTCTGTGTTGTGCCAATGCTTATCTGGTGCCGGCTCAGTGTTGTGCCAATGCTTATCTGGTGCCGGGTCAGTGATGTGCCAATACTTATGTGGTGCCAGCTCAGTGTTGTGCCAATGCTTATGTGGTGCCTGCTCAGTGTTGTGCCAATGTTTATGTGGTGCCGGTTCAGTGTTGTGCCAAAGCTTATGGGTTGCCGGCTCAGTGTTGTGCCAATGCTTATCTGGTGCCGGCTCATTGTTGTGCCAATGCTTATGTGGTGCCGGCTCAGTGTTGTGCCAATGCTTATGTGGTGCCGGCTCAGTGTTGTGCCAATGCTTATGTGGTGCCGGCTCAGTGTTGTGCCAATGCTTTTGTGGTGCCGGCTAAGTGTTGTGCCAATGCTTATGTGGTGCCGGCTCAGTGTTGTGCCAATGCTTATGTGGTGCCGGCTTAGTGTTGTGACAATGTTTATGTGGTGCCGGCTTAGTGTTGTGCCAATGTTTATGTGGTGCCGACGCAGTGCTGTGGCAATGTTTATGTGGTGCCGGCTCAGTGCTGTGCCAATGTTTATGTGGTGCCGGCTCAGTGTTGTGCCAATGCTTATGTGGTGCCGGCTCAGTGTTGTGCCAATGCTTATGTGGTGCCGGCTTAGTGTTGTGCCAATGTTTATGTGGTGCCGGCTTAGTGTTGTGCCAATGTTTATGTGGTGCCGACGCAGTGTTGTGCCAATGTTTATGTGGTGCCGGCTCAGTGTTGTGCCAAAGCTTATGTGGTGCCGGCTCAGTGTTGTGCCAATGCTTATGTGGTGCCGGCTTAGTGTTGTGCCATTGTTTATGTGGTGCCGGCTCAGTGATGTGCCAATGCTTATCTGGTGCCGGCTCAGTGTTGTGCCAATGCTTATGCGGTGCCGGCTCAGTTTTGTGCCCATGCTTATGCGGTCCCGGCTCGGTGTTGTGCCAATGCTTATGCGGTGCCGGCTCTGTGTTGTGTCAATGCTTATGTGGTGCCGGCTCAGTGTTGTGCCAATGCTTATGTGGTGCCGGCTCAGTGATGTGCCAATGCTTATCTGGTGCCGGCTCAGTGATGTGCCAATGCTTATCTGGTGCCGGCTCAGTGTTGTGCCAATGCTTATGCGGTGCCGGCTCAGTGTTGTGCCCATGCTTATGCGGTGCCGGCTCGGTGTTGTGCCAATGCTTATGCGGTGCCGGCTCGGTGTTGTGCTAATGCTTATGTGGTGCCGGCTCGGTGTTGTGCCAATGCTTATGTGGTGCCGGCTCGGTGTTGTGCCAATGTTTATGTGGTGCCGGCTCGGTGTTGTGCCAATGCTTATGTGGTGCCGGCTCGGTGTTGTGCCAATGCTTATGTGGTGCCGGCTCAGTGTTGTGCCAATGCTTATGTGGTGCCGACTCAGTGTTCTGCCAATGCTTATGTGGTGCCGGCTCAGTGTTGTGCCCATGCTTATGTGGTGCCGGCTCGGTGTTGTGCCAATGCTTATGTGGAGCCGGCTCGGTGTTGTGCCAATGCTTATGTGGTGCCGGCTCGGTGTTGTGCCAATGCTTATGTGGCCAATGCTTATGTGGTGCCGGCTCAGTGATGTGCCAATGCTTATGTGGTGCCGGCTTAGTGTTGTGCCAATGCTTATGTGGTGCCGGCTTAGTGTTGTGCCAATGCTTATGTGGTGCCGGCTCAGTGTTGTGCCAATGCTTATGTGGTGCCGGCTCAGTGTTGTGCCAATGCTTATGTGGTGCCGGCTCAGTGTTGTGCCAATTCTTATGTGGTGCCGGCTCAGTGTTGTGCCAATTCTTATGTGGTGCCGGCTCAGTGTTGTGCCAAAGTTTATGGGTTGCCGGCTCAGTGTTGTGCCAATGCTTATCTGGTGCCGGCTCAGTGTTGTGCCAATGCTTATCTGGTGCCGGCTCAGTGATGTGCCAAAGCTTATGGGTTGCCGGCTCAGTGTTGTGCCAATGCTTATCTGGTGCCGGCTCAGTGTTGTGCCAATGCTTATGTGGTGCCGGCTCAGTGTTGTGCCAATGCTTATGTGGTGCTGGCTCAGTGTTGTGCCAATGCTTATGTGGTGCCGGCTCAGTGTTGTGCCAATGCTTATGTGGTGCCGGCTCAGTGTTGTGCCAATGCTTATGTGTTGCCGGCTCAGTGTTGTGCCAATGCTTATGTGGTGCCGGCTTAGTTTTGTGCCAATGTTTATGTGGTGCCGACGCAGTGTTGTGTCAATGTTTATGTGGTGCCGGCTCAGTGTTGTGCCAATGCTTATGTGGTGCCGGCTCAGTGTTGTGCCAATGCTTATGTGGTGCCAGCTTAGTGTTGTGCCAATGTTTATGTGGTGCCGGCTTAGTGTTGTGCCAATGTTTATGTGGTGCCGACGCAGAGTTGTGCCAATGTTTATGTGTTGCCGGCTCAGTGTTGTGCCAAAGCTTATGTCGTGCCGGCTCAGTGTTGTGCCAATGCTTATGCGGTGCCGGCTCAGTGTTGTGCCCATGCTTATGCGGTGCCGGCTCGGTGTTGTGCCAATGCTTATGTGGAGCCAGCTCGGTGTTGTGCCAATGCTTATGTGGAGCCGGCTCGGTGTTGTGCCAATGCTAATGTGGTGCCGGCTCGGTGTTGTGCCCATGCTTATGTGGTGCCGGCTCAGTGTTGTGCCAATGCTTATGCGTTGCCGGCTCAGTGTTGTGCCAATGCTTATGTGGTGCCGGCTCAGTGATGTGCCAATGCTTATGTGGTGCCGGCTCAGTGTTGTGCCAATGCTTATGTGGTGCCGGCTCAGTGTTGTGCCAATGCTTATCTGGTGCCGGCTCAGTGTTGTGCCAATGTTTATGTGGTGCCGGCACAGTGATGTGCTCGGTGTTGTGCCAATGCTTATGTGGTGCCGGCTCAGTGTTGTGCCCATGCTTATGTGGTGCCGGCTCAGTGTTGTGCCAATGCTTATGTGGTGCCGGCTTAGTGTTGTGCCAATGCTTATGTGGTGCCGGCTTAGTGTTGTGCCAATGTTTATGTGGTGCCAGCTCAGTGATGTGCCAATGTTTATGTGGTGCCGGCTCAGTGATGTGTCAATGCTCATCTGGTGCCGGCTCAGTGATGTGCCAATGCTTATGCGGTGCCGGCTCAGTGTTGTGCCAATGCTTAAGCGGTGCCGGCTCGGTGTTGTGCCAATGCTTATGCGGTGCCGGCTCGGTGTTTTTCCCATGCTTATGCGGTGCCGGCTCGGTGTTGTGCCAATGCTTATGCGGTGCCGGCTCGGTGTTGTGCCAATGCTTATGTGGTGCTGGCTCGGTGTTGTGCCAATGCTTATGTGGTGCCGGCTCGGTGTTGTGCCAATGCTTATGTGGTGCCGGCTCGGTGTTGTGCCAATGCTTATGTGGTGCCGGCTCGGTGTTGTGCCCATGCTTATGTGGTGCCGGCTCGGTGTTTTGCCAATGCTTATGTGGAGCCGGCTCGGTGTTGTGCCAATGCTTATGAGGTGCCGGCTCGGTGTTGTGCCAATGCTTATGTGGTGCCGGCTCGGTGTTGTGCCAATGCTTATGTGGTGCCGCCTCGGTGTTGTGCCCATGCTTATGTGGTGCCGGCTAGGTGTTGTGCCAATGCTTATGTGGAGCCGGCTCGGTGTTGTGCCAATGCTTTTGTGGTGCCAGCTCAGGGTTGTGCCCATGCTTATGTGGTGCCGGCTCAGTGTTGTGCCAATGCTTATGTGGTGCCGGCTCAGTGATGTGCCAATGCTTATGTGGTGCCGGCTTAGTGTTGTGCCAATGCTTATGTGGTGCCGGCTCAGTGTTGTGCCAATGCTTATGTGGTGCCGGCTCAGTGTTGTGAAAATGCTTATGTGGTGCCGGCTCAGTGTTGTGCCAATGCTTATGTGGTGCCGGCTCAGTGTTGTGCCAATTCTTATATGGTGCCGGCTCAGTGTTTTGCCAATTCTTATGTGGTGCCGGCTCAGTGTTTTGCCAATGCTTATGTGGTGCCGGCTCAGTGTTGTGCCAATGCTTATGTGGTGCCGGCTCAGTGTTGTGCCAATGCTTATGCGGTGCCGGCTCGGTGTTGTTCCAATGCTTATGTGGTGCCGGCTCGGTGTTGTGCCAATGCTTATGTGGTGCCGGCTCGGTGTTGTGCCAATGCTTATGTGGTGCCGGCTCGGTGTTGTGCCAATGCTTATGTGGTGCCGGCTCGGTGTTGTGCCAATGCTTATGTGGAGCCGGCTCGGTGTTGTGGCAATGCTTATGTGGTGCCGGCTCAGTGTTGTGCCAATGCTTATGTGGTGCCGGCTCAGTGTTGTGCCAATGCTTATGTGGTGCCGACTCAGTGTTGTGCCAATGCTTATGTGGTGCCGGCTCAGTGTTGTGCCAATGCTTATGTGGTGTCGGCTCAGTGTTGTGCCAATGCTTATGTGGTGCTGGCTCAGTGATGTGCCAATGCTTATGTGGTGCCGGCTTAGTGTTGTGCCAATGCTTATGTGGTGCCGGCTCAGTGTTGTGCCAATGCTTATGTGGTGCCGGCTCAGTGTTGTGCCAATGCTTATGTGGTGCCGGCTCAGTGTTGTGCCAATTCTTATGTGGTGCCGGCTCAGTGTTGTGCCAATGCTTATGTGGTGCCGGCTCAGTGTTGTGCCAATGCTTATGTGGTGCCGGCTCAGTGTTGTGCCAATGCTTATGTGGTGCCGGCTCAGTGTTGTGCCAATTCTTATGTGGTGCTGGCTCAGTGTTGTGCCAATGCTTATGTGGTGCCGGCGCAGTGTTGTGCCAATGCTTATGTGGAGCCGGGTCAGTGTTGTGCCAATGTTTATGTGGTGCTGGCTCAGTGTTGTGCCAATGCTTATGTGGTGCCGGCTCAGTGTTGTGCCCATGCGTATGTGATTCTGGCTGGTACCACATAAGCATTGGCACAACACTGAGCCGGCACCACATAAGCATTGGCACAACACTGTGACTTGGAAAGGGCTGTCTGACTTAATAGGACAAATACAACAGACAGTACTAAGAGATATGTAGGTGTGTATGTTGTGCTATTTATAGGAGCTAGTGCAGGGATTCCCAACCATCTGTGCTCAAGCATGGATATCACTAAAACCTGGACTGTAAAGCTGTCCATCCACTAGGCGATTAAACCTAGCGATCGTTATCGCTCCATCGCTTGGTAATCACCCGCAAATTAGGCTGTAAAAGGTTAAAAACTACCAGCGATGTGCGCACCCACTGGTCGTTTTTAACATCAATCATCGCCTGAACATGACGGTCAACCTGACGACCGCCATCAGGTTGCCATGTTCGGGGATGATTGATCTGCATTCACTGAACGTCTGAACGTTGAGTGCATGCAGTTCACCCCGCCGGAGACGACGGCATCGTAATCGTGCCATCATCCCCCGCATCGTTAAGTGGATGGGCAGCTGTAGTGTGCCTTGAGGACCGAGGTTGGGAATCACTCAGCTAGAGACATCAGTTTCAGAAGCTGGATGTTTTTGTCCTATCAGTTTGATTAGTTTTGAATGCAAAATAATATTTCACAGTTGCATTGTTTTACACCAGAGGCAGACAATCTATGTATTTCTCAAAAGTATGTGTAACTACAAATACCAGCATGCCTCTTACTGCAGTATATGCTGGGACCTTTAGCTGGAGACAGATTGCCTAAACCTGGTTTATGTATTCTGTAGTAGAAAAGCAGTTTACTACGTTCCTGCTAGAGGGCGCTCTACAGCAATAAATAGACAATTTATCACCCTAGATATACAGGCAGACGATAGATAGATAGATAGATAGATAGATAGATAGATAGATAGATAGATAGATAGATAGATAGATAGATAGATAGATAGATAGATAGATAGATAGATTGATTGATTGATTGATTGATTGATTGATATGAGATATATAGATAGATAGATAGATAGATAGATAGATAGATATGAGATAGATGTGAGATAGATAGATAGATAGATAGATAGACAGACAGACAGACAGACAGACAGATAGATAGATAGATAGATAGATAGATAGATTGATTGATTGATATGAGATAGATAGATAGATAGATAGATAGATATGAGATAGATGTGAGATAGATAGATAGATAGATAGACAGATAGATAGATAGATAGATAGATAGATAGATAGATAGATAGATAGATAGATAGATAGATATGAGATAGATAGATAGATAGATAGATGGTTAGATAGCTAGATAGATAGATAGATAGACAGACAGACAGACAGACAGACAGACAGACAGACAGACAGACAGACAGACAGACAGACAGATAGATAGATAGATAGATAGATAGATAGATAGATAGATAGATAGATAGATAGATAGATATGAGATAGATAAATAGATAGATAGATAGATAGATAAATAGATAGATTATAAGGCACCAACTAATCAATTGATTGTTATTAGACTTATGCCAGGTACACATTATGGACCTCATTTATCAAAGAGTTTTATCACTCGCAGCGAGTGATAATGGTGCTCCAGCCAATCAGCTCCCAACTGTCCTCTGTTAGAAAAGTGAGAGTTGGGAGCTGATTGGCTGGAGCACCATTATCACTCGCTGCGAGTGATAAAACTCTTTGATAAATGAGGTCCTATATGACATCGTGATATACCATATGATAAATTGTTCTGACGCAGATAGGGACGATTTATTGTACATATCGTGTTTACGTCTGATCCAGCATTTGCGATGGCCATTCATCAAACAATCCCATCTGCTGTTCTGCGCACAATGCAATGAACAACGCCTGTATATCGCACCGTCGTACACCGGTTTATGCAGTATGTAACTATATATCGCACCGTCGTACACCGGTTTATGCACTACGTAACTATATATTGCACCGTCGTACACCGGTTTATGCAGTATGTAACTATATATCGCACCATCGTACACCGGTTTATGCAGTATGTAACTATATATCGCACCGTCGTACACCGGTTTATGCAGTATGTAACTATATATTGCACCGTCGTACACCGGTTTATGCAGTATGTAACTATATATCGCACTGTCGTAGACCGGTTTATGCAGTGTGTAACTATATATTGCACCGTCGTACACCGGTTTATGCAGTATGTAACTATATATCGCACTGTCGTAGACCGGTTTATGCAGTATGTAACTATATATCGCACTGTCGTAGACCGGTTTATGCAGTATGTAACTATATATTGCACCGTCGTACACCGGTTTATGCAGTATGTAACTATATATTGCACCGTCGTACACCGGTTTATGCAGTATGTAACTATATATTGCACCGTCGTAGACTGGTTTATGCAGTATGTAACTATATATCGCACCGTCGTAGACCGGTTTATGCAGTATGTAACTATATATCGCACCGTCGTACACCGGTTTATGCAGTATGTAACTATATATCGCACCGTCGTAGACTGGTTTAAGCAGTATGTAACTATATATTGCACTGTTGTACACCGGTTTATGCAGTATGTAACTATATATCGCACCGTCGTAGACTGGTTTATGCAGTATGTAACTATATATCGCACCGTCGTACACCGGTTTATGCAGTATGTAACTATATATCGCACCGTCGTACACCGGTTTATGCAGTATGTAACTATATATCGCACCGTCGTACACCGGTTTATGCACTATGTAACTATATATTGCACCGTCGTAGACCGGTTTATGCAGTATGTAACTATATCGCACCGTCGTAGACCGGTTTATGCAGTATGTAACTATATATCGCACCGTTGTACACCGGTTTATGCAGTATGTAACTATATATCGCACCGTCGTACACCGGTTTATGCAGTATGTAACTATATATTGCACCGTTGTACACCGGTTTATGCAGTATGTAACTATATATCGCACCGTCGTACACCGGTTTATGCAGTATGTAACTATATATCGCACCGTCGTACACCGGTTTATGCAGTATGTAATTATATATTGCACCGTCGTACACCGGTTTATGCAGTATGTAACTATATATCGCACCGTCGTACACCGGTTTATGCAGTATGTAACTATATATCGCACCGTCGTACACCGGTTTATGCAGTATGTAACTATATATCGCACCGTCATACACCGGTTTATGCAGTATGTAACTATATATCGCACCGTCGTACACCGGTCTATGCAGTATGTAACTATATATCGCACCGTCGTACACCGGTTTATGCAGTATGTAACTATATCTCGCACCGTCGTACACCGGTTTATGCAGTATGTAACTATATATCGCACCGTCGTACACCGGTTTATGCAGTATGTAACTATATATCGCACCGTCGTACACCGGTTTATGCAGTATGTAACTATATATCGCACCGTCGTACACCGGTTTATGCAGTATGTAACTATATATCGCACCGTCGTACACCGGTTTATGCAGTATGTAGCTATATATTGCACCGTCGTACACCGGTTTATGCAGTATGTAACTATATATCGCACCGTCGTACACCGATTTATACAGTATGTAACTATATATCGCACCGTCGTACACCGGTTTATGCAGTATGTAACTATATATCGCACCGTCGTACACCGGTTTATGCAGTATGTAACTATATATTGCACCGTCGTAGACAGGTTTATGCAGTATGTAACTATATATTGCACCGTCGTAGACAGGTTTATGCAGTATGTAACTATATATTGCACCGTCGTACACCGTTTTATGCAGTATGTAACTATATATTGCACCGTCGCACACCGGTTTATGCAGAATGTAACTATATATCGCACCGTCGCACACCGGTTTATGCAGTATGTAACTATATATCGCACCGTCGTAGACCGGTTTATGCAGTATGTAACTATATATCGCACCGTCGTAGACCGGTTTATGCAGTATGTAACTATATATCGCACTGTCGTACACCGGTTTATGCAGTATGTAACTATATATTGCACCGTCGTAGACTGGTTTATGCAGTATGTAACTATATATCGCATAGTCGTACACCGGTTTATGCAGTATGTAGCTATATATCGCACCGTCGTACACCGGTTTATGCAGTATGTAACTATATATCGCACCGTCGTACACCGGTTTATGCAGTATGTAGCTATATATCGCACCGTCGTACACCGGTTTATGCAGTATGTAACTATATATCGCACCGTCGTAGACCGGTTTATGCAGTATGTAACTATATATCGCACCGTCGTACACCGGTTTATGCAGTATGTAACAATATATCGCACCGACGTACACCGGTTTATGCAGTATGTAACTATATATCGCACCGACGTACACCGGTTTATGCAGTATGTAACTATATATTGCACCGTCGTAGACTGGTTTATGCAGTATGTAACTATATATCGCACCGTCGTACACCGGTTTATGCAGTATGTAACTATATATTGCACCGTCGTAGACTGGTTTATGCAGTATGTAACTATATATCGCACCGTCGTAGACCAGTTTATGCAGTATGTAACTATATATTGCACCGTCGTACACCGGCTTATGCAGTATGTAACTATATATCGCACCGTCGTAGACAGATTTATGCAGTATGTAACTATATATCGCACCGTCGTACACCGGTTTATGCAGTATGTAACTATATATCGCACCGTCGTACACCGGTTTATGCAGTATGTAACTATATATCGCACCGTCGTAGACCGGTTTATGCAGTATGTAACTATATATCGCACCGTCGTAGACCGGTTTATGCAGTATGTAACTATATATCGCACCGTCGTACACCGGTTTATGCAGTATGTAACTATATATTGCACCGTCGTAGACTGGTTTATGCAGTATGTAACTATATATCGCACCGTCGTACACCGGTTTATGCAGTATGTAGCTATATATCGCACCGTCGTACACCGGTTTAAGCAGTATGTAACTATATATCGCACCGTCGTACACCGGTTTATGCAGTATGTAGCTATATATCGCACCGTCGTACACCGGTTTATGCAGTATGTAACTATATATTGCACCGTCGTACACCGGTTTATGCAGTATGTAACTATATATCGCACCGTCGTAGACCGGTTTATGCAGTATGTAACTATATATCGCACCGTCGTACACCGGTTTATGCAGTATGTAACTATATATCGCACCGTCGTACACCGGTTTATGCAGTATGTAACTATATATTGCACCGTCGTAGACTGGTTTATGCAGTATGTAACTATATATCGCACCGTCGTACACCGGTTTATGCAGTATGTAACTATATATCGCACCGTCGTACACCGGTTTATGCAGTATGTAGCTATATATCGCACCGTCGTACACCGGTTTATGCAGTATGTAACTATATATCGCACCGTCGTAGACCGGTTTATGCAGTATGTAACTATATATCGCACCGTCGTACACCGGTTTATGCAGTATGTAACTATATATCGCACCGACGTACACCGGTTTATGCAGTATGTAACTATATATCGCACCGTCGTACACCGGTTTATGCAGTATGTAACTATATATTGCACCGTCGTAGACTGGTTTATGCAGTATGTAACTATATATCGCACCGTCGTAGACTGGTTTATGCAGTATGTAACTATATATTGCACCGTCGTACACCGGTTTATGCAGAATGTAACTATATATCGCACCGTCGTAGACAGGTTTATGCAGTATGTAACTATATATCGCACCGTCGTACACCGGTTTATGCAGTAAGTAACTATATATCGCACCGTCGTAGACCGGTTTATGCAGTATGTAACTATATATTGCACCGTCGTAGACTGGTTTATGCAGTATGTAACTATATATCGCACCGTCGTACACCGGTTTATGCAGTATGTAACTATATATCGCACCGTCGTACACCGGCTTATGCAGTATGTAACTATATATCGCACCGTCGTACACCGGTTTATGCAGTATGTAACTATATATCGCACCATCGTAGACCGGTTTATGCAGTATGTAACTATATATCGCACCGTTGTACACCGGTTTATGCAGTATGTAACTATATATTGCACCGTCGTACACCGGTTTATGCAGTATGTAACTATATATTGCACCGTCGTAGACCGGTTTATGCAGTATGTAACTATATATTGCACCGTCGTACACCGGTTTATGCAGTATGTAACTATATATTGCACCGTCGTACACCGGTTTATGCAGTATGTAACTATATATTGCACCGTCGTAGACTGGTTTATGCAGTATGTAACTATATATTGCACCGTCGTAGACTGGTTTATGCAGTATGTAACTATATATTGCACCGTCGTACACCGGTTTATGCAGTATGTAACTATATATCGCACCGTCGTACACCGGTTTATGCAGTATGTAACTATATACTGCACCGTCGTACACCGGTTTATGCAGCATGTAACTATATATCGCACCGTCGTTGACCGGTTTATGCAGTATGTAACTATATATTGCACCGTCGTAGACCGGTTCATGCACTATGTAACTATATATCGCACCGTCGTACACCGGTTTATGCAGTATGTAAGTATATATTGCACCGTCGTAGACTGGTTTATGCAGTATGTAACTATATATCGCACCGTCGTACACCGGTTTATGCAGTGTGTAACTATATATTGCACCGTCGTAGACCGGTTTATGCAGTTTGTAACTATATATCGCACCGTCGTACACCGGTTTATGCAGTATGTAACTATATATTGCACCGTCGTACACCGGTTTATGCAGTATGTAACTATATATTGCACCGTCGTACACCGGTTTATGCAGTGTGTAACTATATATCGCACCGTCGTACACCGGTTTATGCAGTATGTAACTATATATCGCACCGTCGTACACCGGTTTTTGCAGTATGTAACTATATATTGCACCGTCGTACACCGGTTTATGCAGTATGTAACTGTATATCGCACCGTCGTACACCGGTTTATGCAGTATGTAACTATATATCGCACCGTCGTTCACCGGTTTTTGCAGTATGTAACTATATATTGCACCGTCGTACACCGGTTTATGCAGTGTGTAACTATATATTGCACCGTCGTACACCGGTTTATGTAGTATGTAACTATATATTGCACCGTCGTACACCGGTTTATGCAGTATGTAACTATATATTGCACCGTCGTAGACTGGTTTATGCAGTATGTAACTATATATTGCACCGTCGTAGACCGGTTTATGCAGTATGTAACTATATATCGCACCGTCGTACACCGGTTTATGCAGAATGTAACTATATAGCACCGTCGTAGACCGGTTTATGCAGTATGTAACTATATATCGCACCGTCGTAGACCGGTTTATGCAGTATGTAACTATATATCGCACCGTCGTACACCAGTTTATGCAGTGTGTAACTATATATCGCACCGTCGTACACCGGTTTTTGCAGTATGTAGCTATATATCGCACCGTCGAACACTGGTTTATGCAGTATGTAACTATATATCGCACCGTCGTACACCGGTTTATGCAGTATGTAACTATATATTGCACCGTCGTATACCAGTTTATGCAGTATGTAACTATATATTGCTCCGTCGTACACCGGTTTAAGCAGTATGTAACTATATACTGCACCGTCGTAGACTGGTTTATGCAGCATGTAACTATATATCGCACCGTTGTAGACCGGTTTATGCAGTATGTAACTATATATCGCACCGTCGTACACCGGTTTATGCAGTATGTAACTATATATCGCACCGTCGTACACCGGTTTATGCAGTATGTAACTATATATCGCACCGTCGTAGACCGGTTTATGCAGTATGTAACTATATATTGCACCGTCGTACACCGGTTTATGCAGTATGTAACTATATATTGCACCGTCGTACACCGGTTTATGCAGTATGTAACTATATATCGCACCGTCGTACACCGGTTTATGCAGTATGTAACTATATATTGCACCGTCGTACACCGGTTTATGCAGTATGTAACTATATATCGCACCGTCGTACACCGGTTTATGCAGTATGTAACTATATATCGCACCGTCGTAGACTGGTTTATGCAGTATGTAACTATATATTGCACCGTCGTAGACTGGTTAATGCAGTATGTAACTTTATATCGCACCGTCGTAGACCGGTTTATGCAGTAAGTAACTATATATTGCACCGTCGTAGACCGGTTCATGCAGTATGTAACTATATATCGCACCGTCGTACACCGGTTTATGCAGTATGTAAGTATATATTGCACCGTCGTAGACTGGTTTATGCAGTATGTAACTATATATCGCACCGTCGTACACCGGTTTATGCAGTGTGTAACTATATATTGCACCGTCGTAGACCGGTTTATGCAGTTTGTAACTATATATCGCACCGTCGTACACCGGTTTATGCAGTATGTAACTATATATCGCACCGTCGTACACCGGTTTATGCAGTATGTAACTATATATCGCACCGTCGTACACCGGTTTATGCAGTATGTAACTATATATCGCACCGTCGTACACCGGTTTATGCAGTTTGTAACTATATATCGCACCGTCGTACACCAGTTTATGCAGTATGTAACTATATATTGCACCGTCGTACACCGGTTTATGCAGTATGTAACTATATATCGCACCGTCGTACACCGGTTTTTGCAGTATGTAACTATATATTGCACCGTCGTACACCGGTTTATGCAGTATGTAACTATATATCGCACCGTCGTACACCGGTTTATGCAGTATGTAACTATATATCGCACCGTCGTTCACAGGTTTTTGCAGTATGTAACTATATATTGCACCGTCGTACACCGGTTTATGCAGTATGTAACTATATATTGCACCGTCGTACACCGGTTTATGCAGTGTGTAACTATATATTGCACCGTCGTACACCGGTTTATGTAGTATGTAACTATATATTGCACCGTCGTACACCGGTTTATGCAGTATGTAACTATATATCGCACCGTCGTACACCGGTTTATGCAGTATGTAACTATATATTGCACCGTCGTAGACTGGTTTATGCAGTATGTAACTATATATTGCACCGTCGTAGACCGGTTTATGCAGTATGTAACTATATATCGCACCGTCGTACACCGGTTTATGCAGAATGTAACTATATATCGCACCGTCGTACACCGGTTTATGCAGTATGTAACTATATATTGCTCCGTCGTACACCGGTTTATGCAGTATGTAACTATATAGCACCGTCGTAGACCGGTTTATGCAGTATGTAACTATATATCGCACCGTCGTAGACCGGTTTATGCAGTATGTAACAATATATCGCACCGTCGTACACCAGTTTATGCAGTGTGTAACTATATATCGCACCGTCGTACACCGGTTTATGCAGTATGTAACTATATATCGCACCGTCGTAGACCGGTTTATGCAGTATGTAACTATATATCGCACCGTCGTAGACCGGTTTATGCAGTATGTAACTATATATCGCACCGTCGTAGACCGGTTTATGCAGTATGTAACAATATATCGCACCGTCGTACACCAGTTTATGCAGTGTGTAACTATATATCGCACCGTCGTACACCGGTTTATGCAGTATGTAACTATATATCGCACCGTCGTAGACCGGTTTATGCAGTATGTAACTATATATCGCACCGTCGTAGACCGGTTTATGCAGTATGTAACTATATATAGCACCGTCGTAGACCGGTTTATGCAGTATGTAACTATATATCGCACCGTCGTAGACCGGTTTATGCAGTATGTAACTATATATCGCACCGTCGTACACCAGTTTATGCAGTGTGTAACTATATATCGCACCGTCGTACACCGGTTTTTGCAGTATGTAGCTATATATCGCACCGTCGAACACTGGTTTATGCAGTATGTAACTATATATCGCACCGTCGTACACCGGTTTATGCAGTATGTAACTATATATTGCACCGTCGTATACCAGTTTATGCAGTATGTAACTATATATTGCTCCGTCGTACACCGGTTTAAGCAGTATGTAACTATATACTGCACCGTCGTAGACTGGTTTATGCAGCATGTAACTATATATCGCACCGTTGTAGACCGGTTTATGCAGTATGTAACTATATATCGCACCGTCGTACACCGGTTTATGCAGTATGTAACTATATATCGCACCGTCGTACACCGGTTTATGCAGTATGTAACTATATATCGCACCGTCGTAGACCGGTTTATGCAGTATGTAACTATATATTGCACCGTCGTACACCGGTTTATGCAGTATGTAACCATATATCGCACCGTCGTACACCGGTTTATGCAGTATGTAACTATATATCGCACCGTCGTTCACCGGTTTTTGCAGTATGTAACTATATATTGCACCGTCGTACACCGGTTTATGCAGTATGTAACTATATATTGCACCGTCGTACACCGGTTTATGCAGTGTGTAACTATATATTGCACCGTCGTACACCGGTTTATGTAGTATGTAACTATATATTGCACCGTCGTACACCGGTTTTTGCAGTATGTAACTATATATTGCACCGTCGTACACCGGTTTATGCAGTATGTAACTATATATCGCACCGTCGTACACCGGTTTATGCAGTATGTAACTATATATCGCACCGTCGTACACCGGTTTATGCAGTATGTAACTATATATCGCACCGTCGTTCACCGGTTTTTGCAGTATGTAACTATATATTGCACCGTCGTACACCGGTTTATGCAGTATGTAACTATATATTGCACCGTCGTACACCGGTTTATGCAGTGTGTAACTATATATTGCACCGTCGTACACCGGTTTATGTAGTATGTAACTATATATTGCACCGTCGTACACCGGTTTATGCAGTATGTAACTATATATCGCACCGTCGTACACCGGTTTATGCAGTATGTAACTATATATTGCACCGTCGTAGACTGGTTTATGCAGTATGTAACTATATATTGCACCGTCGTAGACCGGTTTATGCAGTATGTAACTATATATCGCACCGTCGTACACCGGTTTATGCAGAATGTAACTATATATCGCACCGTCGTACACCGGTTTATGCAGTATGTAACTATATATTGCTCCGTCGTACACCGGTTTATGCAGTATGTAACTATATAGCACCGTCGTAGACCGGTTTATGCAGTATGTAACTATATATCGCACCGTCGTAGACCGGTTTATGCAGTATGTAACAATATATCGCACCGTCGTACACCAGTTTATGCAGTGTGTAACTATATATCGCACCGTCGTACACCGGTTTATGCAGTATGTAACTATATATCGCACCGTCGTAGACCGGTTTATGCAGTATGTAACTATATATCGCACCGTCGTAGACCGGTTTATGCAGTATGTAACTATATATCGCACCGTCGTAGACCGGTTTATGCAGTATGTAACAATATATCGCACCGTCGTACACCAGTTTATGCAGTGTGTAACTATATATCGCACCGTCGTACACCGGTTTATGCAGTATGTAACTATATATCGCACCGTCGTAGACCGGTTTATGCAGTATGTAACTATATATCGCACCGTCGTAGACCGGTTTATGCAGTATGTAACTATATATAGCACCGTCGTAGACCGGTTTATGCAGTATGTAACTATATATCGCACCGTCGTAGACCGGTTTATGCAGTATGTAACTATATATCGCACCGTCGTACACCAGTTTATGCAGTGTGTAACTATATATCGCACCGTCGTACACCGGTTTTTGCAGTATGTAGCTATATATCGCACCGTCGAACACTGGTTTATGCAGTATGTAACAATATATCGCACCGTCGTACACCGGTTTATGCAGTATGTAACTATATATTGCACCGTCGTATACCAGTTTATGCAGTATGTAACTATATATTGCTCCGTCGTACACCGGTTTAAGCAGTATGTAACTATATACTGCACCGTCGTAGACTGGTTTATGCAGTATGTAACTATATATCGCACCGTTGTAGACCGGTTTATGCAGTATGTAACTATATATCGCACCGTCGTACACCGGTTTATGCAGTATGTAACTATATATCGCACCGTCGTACACCGGTTTATGCAGTATGTAACTATATATCGCACCGTCGTAGACCGGTTTATGCAGTATGTAACTATATATTGCACCGTCGTACACCGGTTTATGCAGTATGTAACTATATATCGCACCGTCGTACACCGGTTTATGCAGTATGTAACTATATATCGCACCGTCGTAGACTGGTTTATGCAGTATGTAACTATATATTGCACCGTCGTAGACTGGTTAATGCAGTATGTAACTTTATATCGCACCGTCGTAGACCGGTTTATGCAGTAAGTAACTATATATCTCACCGTCGTACACCGGTTTATGCAGTATGTAACTATATATCGCACCGTCGTACACCGGTTTATGCGGTGTGTAACTATATATTGCACCATCGTACACCGGTTTATGCAGTATGTAACTATATATTGCACCATCGTACACCGGTTTATGCAGTATGTAACTATATATCGCACCGTCGTAGACCGGTTTATGCAGTATGTAACTATATATCGCACCGTCGTAGACGGTTTATGCAGTATGTAACTATATATCGCACCGTCGTACACCGGTTTATGCAGTATGTAACTATATATTGCACTGTCGTACACCGGTTTATGCAGTATGTAACTATATATCGCACCGTCGTACACCGGTTTATGCAGTATGTAACTATATATTGCACCGTCGTACACCGGTTTATGCAGTATGTAACTATATATCGCACCGTCGTACACCGGTTTATGCAGTATGTAGCTATATATCGCACCGTCGTACACCGGTTTATGCAGTATGTAACTGTATATCGCACCGTCGTACACCAGTTTATGCAGTATGTAACTATATATCGCACCGTCGTACACCGGTTTATGCAGTATGTAGCTATATATCGCACCGTCGTACACCGGTTTATGCAGTAGGTAACTATATATTGCTCCGTCGTACACCGGTTTATGCAGTATGTAACTATATACTGCACCGTCGTAGACTGGTTTATGCAGTATGTAACTATATATCGCACCGTCGTAGACTGATTTATGCAGTATGTAACTATATATTGCACCGTCGTACACCGGTTTATGCAGTATGTAACTATATATCGCACCGTCGTAGACCGGTTTATGCAGTATGTAACTATATATTGCACCGTCGTACACCGGTTTTTGCAGTATGTAACTATATATCGCACCGTCGTACACCGGTTTATGCAGTATGTAACTATATATTGCTCCGTCGTACACCGGTTTATGCAGTATGTAACTATATATTGCACCGTCGTACACCGGTTTATGCAGTATGTAACTATGTATCGCACCGTCGTACACCGGTTTATGCAGTATGTAACTATATATCGCACCGTCGTACACCGGTTTATGCAGTATGTAACTATATATTGCACCGTCGTACACCGGTTTATGCAGTATGTAACTATATATTGCACCGTCGTACACCGGTTTATGCAGTGTGTAACTATATATTGCACCGTCGTACACCGGTTTATGCAGTATGTAACTAAATATTGCACCGTCGTAGACTGGTTTATGCAGTATGTAACTATATATTGCACCGTCGTAAACCGGTTTATGCTGTATGTAACTATATATCGCACCGTCGTCGACCGGTTTATGTAGTATGTAACTATATATCGCACCGTCGTACACTGGTTTATGCAGTGTGTAACTATATATCGCACCGTCGAACACCGGTTTATGCAGTGTGTAACTATATATCGCACCATCGTAGACCGGTTTATGCAGTATGTAACTATATATTGCACCGTCGTACACCGGTTTATGCAGTATGTAACTATATATCGCACCGTCGTAGACCGGTTTATGCAGTGTGGAACTATATATTGCACCGTCGTACACCGGTTTATGCAGTATGTAACTATATATTGCACCGTCGTAGACTGGTTTATGCAGTATGTAACTATATATTGCACCGTCGTAAACCGGTTTATGCTGTATGTAACTACATATCGCACCGTCGTAGACCGGTTTATGTAGTATGTAACTATATATCGCACCGTCGTACACTGGTTTATTCAGTGTGTAACTTTATATCGCACCGTCGAACACCGGTTTATGCAGTGTGTAACTATATATCGCACCGTCGTAGACCGGTTTATGCAGTGTGTAACTATATATCGCACCGTCGTACACCGGTTTATGCAGTATGTAACTATATATCGCACCGTCGTACACCGGTTTATGCACTATGTAACTATATATCGCACCGTCGTACACCGGTTTATGCAGTGTGTAACTATATATTGCACCGTCGTACACCGGTTTATGCAGTATGTAACTATATATCGCACCGTCGTACACCGGTTTATGCAGTATGTAACTATATATCGCACCGTCGTACACCGGTTTATGCAGTATGTAACTATATATCGCACAGTCGTAGACTGGTTTATGCAGTATGTAACTATATATCGCACCGTCGTACACCGGTTTATGCAGTATGTAACTATATATCGCACCGTCGTACACCGGTTTATGCTGTATGTAACTATATATCGCACCGTCGTAGACCGGTTTATGCAGTATGTAACTATATATTGCACCGTCGTACACCGGTTTATGCAGTGTGTAACTATATAACGCACCGTCGTACACCGGTTTATGCAGTATGTAACTATATATCGCACCGTCGTACTCCGGTTTATGCAGTATGTAACTATATATTGCACCGTCGTACACCGGTTTATGCTGTATGTAACTATATATCGCACCGTCGTAGACCGGTTTATGCTGTATGTAACTATATATCGCACCGTCGTAGACCGGTTTATGCCGTATGTAACTATATATTGCACCGTCGTATACCAG
This sequence comes from Taudactylus pleione, assembly GCA_031769625.1. Lineage (NCBI taxonomy): Eukaryota > Metazoa > Chordata > Amphibia > Anura > Myobatrachidae > Taudactylus > Taudactylus pleione. The sequence goes on from JAUIMM010000181.1 coordinate 1,723,259, forward strand.
TTTATGCAGTATGTAACTATATATTGCACCGTCGTACACCGGTTTATGCAGTGTGTAACTATATAACGCACCGTCGTACACCGGTTTATGCAGTATGTAACTATATATCGCACCGTCGTACTCCGGTTTATGCAGTATGTAACTATATATTGCACCGTCGTTGACTGGTTTATGCAGTATGTAACTATATATTGCACCGTCGTAGACTGGTTTATGCAGAATGTAACTATATATCGCACAGGCGTACACCGGTTTATGCAGTATGTAACTATATATCGTACCGTCGTACACCGGTTTATGCAGTATGTAACTATATATTGCACCGTCGTACACCGGTTTATGCAGTATGTAACTATATATCGCACCGTCGTACACCGGTTTATGCAGTATGTAACTATATATTGCACCGTCGTAGACTGGTTTATGCAGAATGTAACTATATATCGCACCGTCGTACACCGGTTTATGCAGTATGTAACTATATATCGCACCGTCGTACACCGGTTTATGCAGTATGTAACTATATATTGCACCGTCGTAGACTGGTTTATGCAGAATGTAACTATATATCGCACCGTCGTACACCGGTTTATGCAGTATGTAACTATATATTGCACCGTCGTAGACTGGTTTATGCAGTATGTAACTATATATTGCACCGTCGTACACCGGTTTATGCAGTATGTAACTATATATTGCACCGTCGTAGACTGGTTTATACAGTATGTAACTATATATTGCACCGTCGTACACCGGTTTATGCAGTATGTAACTATATATCGCACCGTCGTACACCGGTTTATGCAGTATGTAACTATATATCGCACCGTCGTACACCGGTTTATGCAGTATGTAACTATATATTGCACCGTCGTAGACTGGTTTATGCAGTATGTAACTATATATTGCACCGTCGTACACCGGTTTATGCAGAATGTAACTATATATCGCACCGTCGTACACCGGTTTATGCAGTATGTAACTATATATTGCACCGTCGTAGACTGGTTTATGCAGTATGTAACTATATATTGCACCGTCGTACACCGGTTTATGCAGTATGTAACTATATATTGCACCGTCGTACACTGGTTTATGCAGTATGTAAGTATATATTGCACCGTCGTACACCGGTTTATGCACTATGTAACTATATATCGCACCGTCGTACACCGGTTTATGCAGTATGTAACTATATATCGCACCGTCGTACACCGGTTTATGCAGTATGTAACTATATATCGCACCGTCGTACACCGGTTTATGCACTATGTAACTATATATCGCACCGTCGTACACCGGTTTATGCAGTATGTAACTATATATCGCACTGTCGTACACCGGTTTATGCAGTGTGTAACTATAAATCGCACCGTCGTACTCCAGTTTATGCAGTATGTAACAATATATCGCACCGTCGTACACCGGTTTATGCAGTATGTAACTATATATCGCACCGTCGTAATCCGGTTTATGCAGTATGTAACTATATATTGCACCATCGTAGACTGGTTTATGCAGTGTGTAACTATATATCGCACCGTCGTACACCGGTCTATGCAGTGTGTAACTATATATCGCACCGTCGTATACCAGTTTATGCAGTATGTAACTATATATTGCACCGTCGTATACCAGTTTATGCAGTATGTAACTATATATTGCACCGTCGTATACCAGTTTATGCAGTATGTAACTATATATTGCACCGTCGTACACCGGTTTATGCACTATGTAACTATATATCGCACCGTCGTACTCCGGTTTATGCAGTATGTAACTATATATTGCACCGTCGTATACCAGTTTATGCAGTATGTAACTATATATTGCACCGTCGTATACCAGTTTATGCAGTATGTAACTATATATTGCACCGTCGTACACCGGTTTATGCACTATGTAACTATATATCGCACCGTCGTACTCCGGTTTATGCAGTATGTAACTATATATTGCACCGTCGTTGACTGGTTTATGCAGTATGTAACTATATATTGCACCGTCGTACACCGGTTTATGCAGTATGTAACTATATATCGCACCGTCGTACACCGGTTTATGCAGTATGTAACTATATATCGCACCGTCGTACACCGGTTTATGCAGTATGTAACTATATATTGCACCGTCGTAGACTGGTTTATGCAGTATGTAACTATATATCGCACCGTCGTACACCGGTTTATACAGTATGTAACTATATATTGCACCGTCGTAGACTGGTTTATGCAGTATGTAACTATATATTGCAACGTCGTACACCGGTTTATGCAGTATGTAACTATATATCGCACCGTCGTACACCGGTTTATGCAGTATGTAACTATATATTGCACCGTCGTACACCGGTTTATGCAGTATGTAACTATATATCGCACCGTCGTACACCGGTTTATGCAGTATGTAACTATATACTGCACCGTAGTACACCGGTTTATGCAGTATGTAACTATATATCGTACCGTCGTACACCGGTTTATGCAGTATGTAACTATATACTGCACCGTAGTACACCGGTTTATGCAGTATGTAACTATATATCGTACCGTCGTACACCGGTTTATGCAGTATGTAACTATATATTGCACCGTCGTACACCGGTTTATGCAGTATGTAACTATATATCGCACCGTCGTACACCGGTTTATGCAGTATGTAACTATATATTGCACCGTCGTAGACTGGTTTATGCAGAATGTAACTATATATCGCACCGTCGTACACCGGTTTATGCAGTATGTAACTATATACTGCACCGTAGTACACCGGTTTATGCAGTATGTAACTATATATCGTACCGTCGTACACCGGTTTATGCAGTATGTAACTATATATTGCACCGTCGTACACCGGTTTATGCAGTATGTAACTATATATCGCACCGTCGTACACCGGTTTATGCAGTATGTAACTATATATTGCACCGTCGTAGACTGGTTTATGCAGAATGTAACTATATATCGCACCGTCGTACACCGGTTTATGCAGTATGTAACTATATATTGCACCGTCGTAGACTGGTTTATGCAGTATGTAACTATATATTGCACCGTCGTACACCGGTTTATGCAGTATGTAACTATATATTGCACCGTCGTAGACTGGTTTATGTAGTATGTAACTATATATTGCACCGTCGTACACCGGTTTATGCAGTATGTAACTATATATCGCACCGTCGTACACCGGTTTATGCAGTATGTAACTATATATCGCACCGTCGTACACCGGTTTATGCAGTATGTAACTATATATTGCACCGTCGTAGACTGGTTTATGCAGTATGTAACTATATATCGCACCGTCGTACACCGGTTTATGCACTATGTAACTATATATTGCACCGTCGTACACCGGTTTATGCAGAATGTAACTATATATCGCACCGTCATACACCGGTTTATGCAGTATGTAACTATATATCGCACCGTCGTAGACTGGTTTATGCAGTATGTAACTATATATTGCACCGTCGTACACCGGTTTATGCAGTATGTAACTATATATTGCACCGTCGTACACTGGTTTATGCAGTATGTAAGTATATATTGCACCGTCGTACACCGGTTTATGCACTATGTAACTATATATCGCACCGTCGTACACCAGTTTATGCAATATGTAACTATATATCGCACCGTCGTACACCGGTTTATGCAGTATGTAACTATAAATCGCACCGTCGTACACCAGTTTATGCAGTATGTAACAATATATCGCACCGTCGTACACCGGTTTATGCAGTATGTAACTATATATCGCACCGTCGTACACCGGTTTATGCAGTATGTAACTATATATTGCACCGTCGTAGACTGGTTTATGCAGTTTGTAACTATATATTGCACCGTCGTATACCAGTTTATGCAGTATGTAACTATATATTGCACCGTCGTACACCGGTTTATGCACTATGTAACTATATATCGCACCGTCGTACTCCGGTTTATGCAGTATGTAACTATATATTGCACCGTCGTTGACTGGTTTATGCAGTATGTAACTATATATTGCACCGTCGTACACCGGTTTATGCAGTATGTAACTATATATCGCACCGTCGTACACCGGTTTATGCAGTATGTAACTATATATTGCACCGTCGTAGACTGGTTTATGCAGTATGTAACTATATATCGCACCGTCGTACACCGGTTTATGCAGTAGGTAACTATATATCGCATCGTCGGACACCGGTTTATGCAGTATGTAACTATATATCGCACCGTCGTACACCGGTTTATGCAGTATGTAACTATATATTGCACCGTCGTAGACTGGTTTATGCAGTATGTAACTATATATCGCACCGTCGTACACCGGTTTATGCAGTATGTAACTATATATTGCACCGTCGTAGACTGGTTTATGCAGAATGTAACTATATATCGCACCGTCGTACACCGGTTTATGCAGTATGTAACTATATATTGCACCGTCGTAGACTGGTTTATGCAGTATGTAACTATATATTGCAACGTCGTACACCGGTTTATGCAGTATGTAACTATATATTGCACCGTCGTAGACTGGTTTATGCAGTATGTAACTATATATTGCACCGTCGTACACCGGTTTATGCAGTATGTAACTATATATCGCACCGTCGTACACCGGTTTATGCAGTATGTAACTATATATCGCACCGTCGTACACCGGTTTATGCAGTATGTAACTATATATTGCACCGTCGTAGACTGGTTTATGCAGTATGTAACTATATATTGCACCGTCGTACACCGGTTTATGCAGAATGTAACTATATATCGCACCGTCGTACACCGGTTTATGCAGTATGTAACTATATATTGCACCGTCGTAGACTGGTTTATGCAGTATGTAACTATATATTGCACCGTCGTACACCGGTTTATGCAGTATGTAACTATATATTGCACCGTCGTACACTGGTTTATGCAGTATGTAAGTATATATTGCACCGTCGTACACCGGTTTATGCACTATGTAACTATATATCGCACCGTCGTACACCGGTTTATGCAGTATGTAACTATATATCGCACCGTCGTACACCGGTTTATGCAGTATGTAACTATATATCGCACCGTCGTACACCGGTTTATGCACTATGTAACTATATATCGCACCGTCGTACACCAGTTTATGCAATATGTAACTATATATCGCACCGTCGTACACCGGTTTATGCAGTGTGTAACTATAAATCGCACCGTCGTACTCCAGTTTATGCAGTATGTAACAATATATCGCACCGTCGTACACCGGTTTATGCAGTATGTAACTATATATCGCACCGTCGTAATCCGGTTTATGCAGTATGTAACTATATATTGCACCATCGTAGACTGGTTTATGCAGTGTGTAACTATATATCGCACCGTCGTACACCGGTCTATGCAGTGTGTAACTATATATCGCACCGTCGTATACCAGTTTATGCAGTATGTAACTATATATTGCACCGTCGTATACCAGTTTATGCAGTATGTAACTATATATTGCACCGTCGTATACCAGTTTATGCAGTATGTAACTATATATTGCACCGTCGTACACCGGTTTATGCACTATGTAACTATATATCGCACCGTCGTACTCCGGTTTATGCAGTATGTAACTATATATTGCACCGTCGTATACCAGTTTATGCAGTATGTAACTATATATTGCACCGTCGTATACCAGTTTATGCAGTATGTAACTATATATTGCACCGTCGTACACCGGTTTATGCACTATGTAACTATATATCGCACCGTCGTACTCCGGTTTATGCAGTATGTAACTATATATTGCACCGTCGTTGACTGGTTTATGCAGTATGTAACTATATATTGCACCGTCGTACACCGGTTTATGCAGTATGTAACTATATATCGCACCGTCGTACACCGGTTTATGCAGTATGTAACTATATATCGCACCGTCGTACACCGGTTTATGCAGTATGTAACTATATATTGCACCGTCGTAGACTGGTTTATGCAGTATGTAACTATATATCGCACCGTCGTACACCGGTTTATACAGTATGTAACTATATATTGCACCGTCGTAGACTGGTTTATGCAGTATGTAACTATATATTGCAACGTCGTACACCGGTTTATGCAGTATGTAACTATATATCGCACCGTCGTACACCGGTTTATGCAGTATGTAACTATATATTGCACCGTCGTACACCGGTTTATGCAGTATGTAACTATATATCGCACCGTCGTACACCGGTTTATGCAGTATGTAACTATATATTGCACCGTCGTACACCGGTTTATGCACTATGTAACTATATATCGCACCGTCGTACACCGGTTTATGCAGTATGTAACTATATATCGCACCGTCGTACACAAGTTTATGCAGAATGTAACTATATATCGCACCGTCGTACACCGGTTTATGCAGTATGTAACTATATATCGTACCGTCGTACACCGGTTTATGCAGTATGTAACTATATACTGCACCGTAGTACACCGGTTTATGCAGTATGTAACTATATATCGTACCGTCGTACACCGGTTTATGCAGTATGTAACTATATACTGCACCGTAGTACACCGGTTTATGCAGTATGTAACTATATATCGTACCGTCGTACACCGGTTTATGCAGTATGTAACTATATACTGCACCGTAGTACACCGGTTTATGCAGTATGTAACTATATATCGTACCGTCGTACACCGGTTTATGCAGTATGTAACTATATATTGCACCGTCGTACACCGGTTTATGCAGTATGTAACTATATATCGCACCGTCGTACACCGGTTTATGCAGTATGTAACTATATATTGCACCGTCGTAGACTGGTTTATGCAGAATGTAACTATATATCGCACCGTCGTACACCGGTTTATGCAGTATGTAACTATATACTGCACCGTAGTACACCGGTTTATGCAGTATGTAACTATATATCGTACCGTCGTACACCGGTTTATGCAGTATGTAACTATATATTGCACCGTCGTACACCGGTTTATGCAGTATGTAACTATATATCGCACCGTCGTACACCGGTTTATGCAGTATGTAACTATATATTGCACCGTCGTAGACTGGTTTATGCAGAATGTAACTATATATCGCACCGTCGTACACCGGTTTATGCAGTATGTAACTATATATTGCACCGTCGTAGACTGGTTTATGCAGTATGTAACTATATATTGCACCGTCGTACACCGGTTTATGCAGTATGTAACTATATATTGCACCGTCGTAGACTGGTTTATGTAGTATGTAACTATATATTGCACCGTCGTACACCGGTTTATGCAGTATGTAACTATATATCGCACCGTCGTACACCGGTTTATGCAGTATGTAACTATATATCGCACCGTCGTACACCGGTTTATGCAGTATGTAACTATATATTGCACCGTCGTAGACTGGTTTATGTAGTATGTAACTATATATTGCACCGTCGTACACCGGTTTATGCAGTATGTAACTATATATCGCACCGTCGTACACCGGTTTATGCAGTATGTAACTATATATCGCACCGTCGTACACCGGTTTATGCAGTATGTAACTATATATCGCACCGTCGTAGACTGGTTTATGCAGTATGTAACTATATATTGCACCGTCGTAGACTGGTTTATGCAGTATGTAACTATATATCGCACCGTCGTACACCGGTTTATGCACTATGTAACTAGATATTGCACCGTCGTACACCGGTTTATGCAGAATGTAACTATATATCGCACCGTCATACACCGGTTTATGCAGTATGTAACTATATATCGCACCGTCGTAGACTGGTTTATGCAGTATGTAACTATATATTGCACCGTCGTACACCGGTTTATGCAGTATGTAACTATATATTGCACCGTCGTACACTGGTTTATGCAGTATGTAAGTATATATTGCACCGTCGTACACCGGTTTATGCACTATGTAACTATATATCGCACCGTCGTACACCAGTTTATGCAATATGTAACTATATATCGCACCGTCGTACACCGGTTTATGCAGTATGTAACTATAAATCGCACCGTCGTACACCAGTTTATGCAGTATGTAACAATATATCGCACCGTCGTACACCGGTTTATGCAGTATGTAACTATATATCGCACCGTCGTACACCGGTTTATGCAGTATGTAACTATATATTGCACCGTCGTAGACTGGTTTATGCAGTTTGTAACTATATATTGCACCGTCGTATACCGGTTTATGCAGTATGTAACTATATATTGCACCGTCGTAGACTGGTTTATGCAGTATGTAACTATATATCGCACCGTCGTACACCGGTTTATGCAGTAGGTAACTATATATCGCACCGTCGGACACCGGTTTATGCAGTATGTAACTATATATTGCACCGTCGTACACCGGTTTATGCACTATGTAACTATATATCGCACCGTCGTACTCCGGTTTATGCAGTATGTAACTATATATTGCACCGTCGTTGACTGGTTTATGCAGTATGTAACTATATATTGCACCGTCGTACACCGGTTTATGCAGTATGTAACTATATATCGCACCGTCGTACACCGGTTTATGCAGTATGTAACTATATATTGCACCGTCGTAGACTGGTTTATGCAGTATGTAACTATATATCGCACCGTCGTACACCGGTTTATGCAGTAGGTAACTATATATCGCACCGTCGGACACCGGTTTATGCAGTATGTAACTATATATCGCACCGTCGTACACCGGTTTATGCAGTATGTAACTATATATTGCACCGTCGTAGACTGGTTTATGCAGTATGTAACTATATATCGCACCGTCGTACACCGGTTTATACAGTATGTAACTATATATTGCACCGTCGTAGACTGGTTTATGCAGTATGTAACTATATATTGCACCGTCGTACACCGGTTTATGCAGTATGTAACTATATATCGCACCGTCGTACACCGGTTTATGCAGTATGTAACTATATATCGCACCGTCGTACACCGGTTTATGCAGTATGTAACTATATATTGCACCGTCGTAGACTGGTTTATGCAGTATGTAACTATATATCGCACCGTCGTACACCGGTTTATACAGTATGTAACTATATATTGCACCGTTGTACACCGGTTTATGCAGTATGTAACTATATATTGCACCGTCGTAGACCGGTTTATGCAGTATGTAACTATATATTGCACCGTCGTATACCAGTTTATGCAGTATGTAACTATATATTGCACCGTCGTATACCAGTTTATGCAGTATGTAACTATATATTGCACCGTTTACACCGGTTTATGCACTATGTAACTATATATCGCACCGTCGTACTCCGGTTTATGCAGTATGTAACTATATATTGCACCGTCGTTGACTGGTTTATGCAGTATGTAACTATATATTGCACCGTCGTACACCGGTTTATGCAGTATGTAACTATATATTGCACCGTCGTACACCGGTTTATGCAGTATGTAACTATATATCGCACCGTCGTACACCGGTTTATGCAGTATGTAACTATATATTGCACCGTCGTAGACTGGTTTATGCAGTATGTAACTATATATCGCACCGTCGTACACCGGTTTATGCAGTATGTAACTATATATTGCACCGTCGTACACCGGTTTATGCACTATGTAACTATATATCGCACCGTCGTACACGGGTTTATGCAGTGTGTAACTATATATCGCACCGTCGTACACCGGTTTATGCAGTATGTAACTATATATTGCACCGTCGTACACCGGTTTATGCAGTATGTAACTATATATCGCACCGTCGTAAACCGGTTTATGCACTATGTAACTATATATCGCACCGTCGTACACCGGTTTATGCAGTATGTAACTATATATCGCACCGTCGTACACCGGTTTATGCAGTATGTAACTATATATCGCACCGTCGTACACCGGTTTTTGCAGTATGTAACTATATATCGCAACGTCATACACCGGTTTATGCAGTATGTAACTATATATCGCACCGTCGTACACCGGTTTATGCAGTATGTAACTATATATCGCACCGTCGTACACCGGTTTATGCAGTATGTAACTATATATTGCACCGTCGTACACCGGTTTATGCAGTGTGTAACTATATATCGCACCGTCGTTCACAAGTTTATGCAGTAAGTAACTATATATCGCACCGGCGTACACCGGTTTATGCAGTATGTAACTATAAATCGCACCGTCGTACACCGGTTTATGCAGTATGTAACTATATATCGCACCGTCGTACACCGGTTTATGCAGTATGTAACTATATATCGCACCGGCGTACACCAGTTTATGCAGTATGTAACTATATATTGCACCGTCGTACACGGGTTTATGCAGTGTGTAACTATATATCGCACCGTCGTACACCGGTTTATGCAGTATGTAACTATATATTGCACCGTCGTACACCGGTTTATGCAGTATGTAACTATATATCGCACCGTCGTAAACCGGTTTATGCACTATGTAACTATATATCGCACCGTCGTACACCGGTTTATGCAGTATGTAACTATATATCGCACCGTCGTACACCGGTTTTTGCAGTATGTAACTATATATCGCACCGTCGTACACCGGTTTATGCAGTATGTAACTATATATCGCACCGTCGTACACCGGTTTATGCAGTATGTAACTATATATCGCACCGTCGTACACCGGTTTATGCAGTATGTAACTATATATCGCACCGTCGTACACCAGTTTATGCAATATGTAACTATATATCGCACCGTCGTACACCGGTTTATGCAGTGTGTAACTATAAATCGCACCGTCGTACACCAGTTTATGCAGTATGTAACAATATATCGCACCGTCGTACACCGGTTTATGCAGTGTGTAACTATATATCGCACCGTCGTACACCGGTTTATGCAGTATGTAACTATATATCGCACCGTCGTACACCGGTTTATGCAGTATGTAACTATATATTGCACCGTCGTACACCGGTTTATGCAGTATGTAACTATATATCGCACCGTCGTACACCGGTTTATGCAGTATGTAACTATATATTGCACCGTCGTACACCGGTTTATGCACTATGTAACTATATATCACACCGTCGTACACCGGTTTATGCAGTATGTAACTATATATCGCACCGTCGTACACCGGTTTATGCAGTATGTAACTATATATTGCACCGTCGTACACCGGTTTATGCACTATGTAACTATATATCGCACCGTCGTACACCAGTTTATGCAGTATGTAACTATATATTGCACCGTCGTACACCGGTTTATGCACTATGTAACTATATATCGCACCGTCGTACACCGGTTTATGCAGTATGTAACTATATGTCGCACCGGCGTACACCAGTTTATGCAGTATGTAACTATATATTGCACCGTCGTACACCGGTTTATGCAGTATGTAACTATATATCGCACCGTCGTACACCGGTTTATGCAGTATGTAACTATATATTGCACCGTCGTACACCGGTTTATGCACTATGTAACTATATATCGCACCGTCGTTCACAAGTTTATGCAGTAAGTAACTATATATCGCACCGGCGTACACCGGTTTATGCAGTATGTAACTATAAATCGCACCGTCGTACACCGGTTTATGCAGTATGTAACTATATATCGCACCGTCGTACACCGGTTTATGCAGTATGTAACTATATATCGCACCGGCGTACACCAGTTTATGCAGTATGTAACTATATATTGCACCGTCGTACACGGGTTTATGCAGTGTGTAACTATATATCGCACCGTCGTACACCAGTTTATGCAGTATGTAACTATATATTGCACCGTCGTACACCGGTTTATGCAGTATGTAACTATATATCGCACCGTCGTAAACCGGTTTATGCACTATGTAACTATATATCGCACCGTCGTACACCGGTTTATGCAGTATGTAACTATATATCGCACCGTCGTACACCGGTTTTTGCAGTATGTAACTATATATCGCACCGTCGTACACCGGTTTATGCAGTATGTAACTATATATCGCACCGTCGTACACCGGTTTATGCAGTATGTAACTATATATCGCACCGTCGTACACCGGTTTATGCAGTATGTAACTATATATCGCACCGTCGTACACCAGTTTATGCAATATGTAACTATATATCGCACCGTCGTACACCGGTTTATGCAGTGTGTAACTATAAATCGCACCGTCGTACACCAGTTTATGCAGTATGTAACAATATATCGCACCGTCGTACACCGGTTTATGCAGTGTGTAACTATATATCGCACCGTCGTACACCGGTTTATGCAGTGTGTAACTATATATCGCACCGTCGTACACCGGTTTATGCAGTATGTAACTATATATCGCACCGTCGTACACCGGTTTATGCAGTATGTAACTATATATCGTACCGTCGTACACCGGTTTATGCAGTATGTAACTATATATTGCACCGTCGTAGACTGGTTTATGCAGTATGTAACTATATATCGCACCGTCGTAGACCGGTTTATGCAGTGTGTAACTATATATCGCACCGTCGTACACCGGTTTATGCAGTATGTAACAATATATCGCACCGTCGTACACCGGTTTATGCAGTATGTAACTATATATCGCACCGTTGTACACCGGTTTATGCAGTATGTAACTATATATTGCACCGTCGTAGACCGGTTTATGCAGTATGTAACTATATATTGCACCGTCGTATACCAGTTTATGCAGTATGTAACTATATATTGCACCGTCGTATACCAGTTTATGCAGTATGTAACTATATATTGCACCGTTTACACCGGTTTATGCACTATGTAACTATATATCGCACCGTCGTACTCCGGTTTATGCAGTATGTAACTATATATTGCACCGTCGTTGACTGGTTTATGCAGTATGTAACTATATATTGCACCGTCGTACACCGGTTTATGCAGTATGTAACTATATATTGCACCGTCGTACACCGGTTTATGCAGTATGTAACTATATATCGCACCGTCGTACACCGGTTTATGCAGTATGTAACTATATATTGCAACGTCGTACACCGGTTTATGCAGTATGTAACTATATATCGCACCGTCGTACACCGGTTTATGCAGTATGTAACTATATATTGCACCGTCGTACACCGGTTTATGCACTATGTAACTATATATCACACCGTCGTACACCGGTTTATGCAGTATGTAACTATATATCGCACCGTCGTACACCGGTTTATGCAGTATGTAACTATATATTGCACCGTCGTACACCGGTTTATGCACTATGTAACTATATATCGCACCGTCGTACACCGGTTTATGCAGTATGTAACTATATATCGCACCGGCGTACACCAGTTTATGCAGTATGTAACTATATATTGCACCGTCGTACACCGGTTTATGCAGTATGTAACTATATATCGCACCGTCGTACACCGGTTTATGCAGTATGTAACTATATATTGCACCGTCGTACACCGGTTTATGCACTATGTAACTATATATCGCACCGTCGTTCACAAGTTTATGCAGTATGTAACTATATATCGCACCGGCGTACACCGGTTTATGCAGTATGTAACTATAAATCGCACCGTCGTACACCGGTTTATGCAGTATGTAACTATATATCGCACCGTCGTACACCGGTTTATGCAGTATGTAACTATATATCGCCCCGGCGTACACCAGTTTATGCAGTATGTAACTATATATTGCACCGTCGTACACGGGTTTATGCAGTGTGTAACTATATATCGCACCGTCGTACACCGGTTTATGCAGTATGTAACTATATATTGCACCGTCGTACACCGGTTTATGCAGTATGTAACTATATATCGCACCGTCGTAAACCGGTTTATGCACTATGTAACTATATATCGCACCGTCGTACACCGGTTTATGCAGTATGTAACTATATATCGCACCGTCGTACACCGGTTTATGCAGTATGTAACTATATATCGCACCGTCGTACACCGGTTTTTGCAGTATGTAACTATATATCGCACCGTCGTACACCGGTTTATGCAATATGTAACTATATATCGCACCGTCGTACACCGGTTTATGCAGTGTGTAACTATAAATCGCACCGTCGTACAGCGGTTTGTGCAGTATGTAACTATATACTGCACCGTAGTACACCGGTTTATGCAGTATGTTACAATATATCACACCGTCGTACACCGGTTTATGCAGTATGTAACTATATATCGCACCGTCGTACACCGGTTTATGCAGTGTGTAACTATATATCGCACCGTCGTACACCGGTTTATACAGTATGTAACTATATATCGCACCATCGTACACCGGTTTATGCAGTATGTAACTATATATCGTACCGTCGTACACCGGTTTATGCAGTATGTAACTATATATTGCACCGTCGTAGACTGGTTTATGCAGTATGTAACTATATATCGCACCGTCGTAGACCGGTTTATGCAGTGTGTAACTATATATCGCACCGTCGTACACCGGTTTATGCAGTATGTAACTTTATATTGCACCGTCGTACACCGGTTTATGCAGTATGTAACTATATATTGCACCGTCGTACACCGGTTTATGCAGTATGTAACTATATATTGCACCGTCGTACACCGGTTTATGCACTATGTAACTATATATCGCACCGTCGTACACAAGTTTATGCAGTATGTAACTATATATCGCACCGGCGTACACCAGTTTATGCAGTATGTAACTATATATTGCACCGTCGTACACCGGTTTATGCAGTGTGTAACTATATATCGCACCGTCGTACACCGGTTTATGCAGTGTGTAACTATATATTGCACCGTCGTACACCGGTTTATGCAGTATGTAACTATATATCGCACCGTCGTACACCGGTTTATGCAGTATGTCACTATATATCGCACCGTTGTACACCAGTTTATGCAATATGTAACTATATATCGCACCGTCGTACACCGGTTTATGCAGTGTGTAACTATAAATCGCACCGTCGTACACCAGTTTATGCAGTATGTAACAATATATCGCACCGTCGTACACCAGTTTATGCAGTATGTAACTGTATATCGCACCGTCGTACACCGGTTTATGCAGTGTGTAACTATATATCGCACCGTCGTACACCAGTTTATGCAGTATGTTACTATATATCGCACCGTTGTACACCGGTTTATGCAGTATGTAACTATATATTGCACCGTCGTACACCGGTTTATGCAGTGTGTAACTATATATTGCACCGTCGTACACCGGTTTATGCAGTATGTAACTATATATCGCACCGTCGTACACCGGTTTATGCAGTATGTCACTATATATCGCACCGTTGTACACCAGTTTATGCAGTATGTTACTATATATCGCACCGTTGTACACCGGTTTATGCAGTATGTAACTATATATCGCACCGTCGTACACCGGTTTATGCAGTGTGTAACTATATATCGCACCGTCGTACACCAGTTTATGCAGTATGTTACTATATATCGCACCGTTGTACACCGGTTTATGCAGTATGTAACTATATATTGCACCGTCGTACACCGGTTTATGCACTATGTAACTATATATCGCACCGTCGTACACCGGTTTATGCAGTATGTAACTATATATCGCACCGTCGTACACCGGTTTATGCAGTATGTAACTATATATCGTACCGTCGTACACCGGTTTATGCAGTATGTAACTATATATCGCACCGTCGTACACCGGTTTATGCAGTATGTAACTATATATCGCACCGTCGTACACCGGTTTATGCAGTGTGTAACTATATATCGCACCGTCGTACACCGGTTTATGCAGTGTGTAACTATATATCGCACCGTCGTACACCGGTTTATGCAGTATGTAACTATATATCGCACCGTCGTACACCGGTATATGCAGAATGTAACTATATATCGCACCGTCGTACACCGGTTTATGCAGTGTGTAACTATATATCGCACCGTCGTACACCGGTTTATGCAGTGTGTAACTATATATCGCACCGTCGTACACCGGTTTATGCAGTGTGTAACTATATATCGCACCGTCGTACACCGGTTTATGCAGTGTGTAACTATATATCGCACCGTCGTACACCGGTTTATGCAGTTTGTAACTATATATCGCACCGTCGTACACCGGTTTATGCAGTATGTAACTATATATCGTACCGTCGTACACCGGTTTATGCAGAATGTAACTATATATCGCACCGTCGTAGACCGGTTTATGCAGTATGTAACTATATATCGCACCGTCGTAGACCTGTTTATGCAGTGTGTAACTATATATCGCACCGTCGTACACCGGTTTATGCAGTATGTAACTATATATCGCACCGTCGTACACCGGTTTATGCAGTATGTAACTATATATCGCACCGTCGTACACAAGTTTATGCAGTATGTAACTATATATCGCACCGGCGTACACCAGTTTATGCAGTATGTAACTATATATCGCACCGTCGTACACCGGTTTATGCAGTGTGTAACTATATATCGCACCGTCGTACACCGGTTTATGCAGTATGTAACTATATATTGCACCGTCGTACACCAGTTTATGCAGTTTGTAACTATAAATCGCACCGTCGTACACCAGTTTATGCAGTATGTAACAATATATCGCACCGTCGTACACCGGTTTATGCAGTATGTAACTATATAACGCACCGTCGTACACCAGTTCATGCAGTATGTAACTGTATATCGCACCGTCGTACACCGGTGTATGCAGTGTGTAACTATATATCGCACCGTCGTACACCAGTTTATGCAGTATGTTACTATATATCGCACCGTTGTACACCGGTTTATGCAGTATGTAACTATATATCGCTCCGTCGTACACCGGTTTATGCAGTGTGTAACTATATATCGCACCGTCGTACACCAGTTTATGCAGTATGTTACTATATATCGCACCGTTGTACACCGGTTTATGCAGTATGTAACTATATATCGCACCGTCGTACACCGGTTTATGCAGTATGTAACTATATATCGTACCGTCGTACACCGGTTTATGCAGTATGTAACTATATATCGCACCGTCGTACACCGGTTTATGCAGTATGTAACTATATATCGCACCGTCGTACACCGGTTTATGCAGTATGTAACTATATATCGCACCGTCGTACACCGGTTTATGCAGTGTGTAACTATATATCGCACCGTCGTACACCGGTTTATGCAGTATGTAACTATATATCGCACCGTCGTACACCGGTTTATGCAGTGTGTAAGTATATATCGCACCGTCGTACACCGGTTTATGCAGTGTGTAACTATATATCGCACCGTCGTACACCGGTTTATGCAGTATGTCACTATATATCGCACCGTCGTACACCGGTTTATGCAGTATGTAACTATATATCGCACCGTCGTACACCGGTTTATGCAGTATGTAACTATATATCGCACCGTCGTACACCGGTTTATGCAGTATGTAACTATATATCGCACCGTCGTACACCGGTTTATGCAGTATGTAACTATATATCGCACCGTCGTACACCGGTTTATGCAGTGTGTAACTATATATCGCACCGTCGTACACCGGTTTATGCAGTGTGTAACTATATATCGCACCGTCGTACACCGGTTTATGCAGTGTGTAACTATATATCGCACCGTCGTACACCGGTTTATGCAGTGTGTAACTATATATCGCACCGTCGTACACCGGTTTATGCAGTATGTCACTATATATCGCACCGTCGTACACCGGTTTATGCAGTATGTAACTATATATCGCACCGTCGTACACCAGTTTATGCAGTATGTAACTATATATCGCACCGTCGTACACCGGTTTATGCAGTGTGTAACTATATATCGCACCGTCGTACACCGGTTTATGCAGTATGTAACTATATATCGCACCGTCGTACACCGGTTTATGCAGTATGTCACTATATATCGCACCGTCGTACACCGGTTTATGCAGTATGTAACTATATATCGCACCGTCGTACACCGGTTTATGCAGTGTGTAACTATATATCGCACCGTCGTACACCGGTTTATGCAGTATGTAACTATAAATCGCACCGTCGTACACAAGTTTATGCAGTATGTAACAATATATCGCACCGTCGTACACCGGTTTATGCAGTATGTAACTATATATCGCACCGTCGTACACCGGTTTATGCAGTGTGTAACTATATATCGCACCGTCGTACACCAGTTTATGCAGTATGTTACTATATATCGCACCGTTGTACACCGGTTTATGCAGTATGTAACTATATATCGCACCGTCGTACACCGGTTTATGCAGTGTGTAACTATATATCGCACCGTCGTACACCTGTTTATGCAGTATGTTACTATATATCGCACCGTTGTACACCGGTTTATGCAGTATGTAACTATATATCGCGCCGTCGTACACCGGTTTATGCAGTATGTAACTATATATCGTACCGTCGTACACCGGTTTATGCAGTATGTAACTATATATCGCACCGTCGTACACCGGTTTATGCAGTATGTAACTATATATCGCACCGTCGTACACCGGTTTATGCAGTATGTAACTATATATCGCACCGTCGTACACCGGTTTATGCAGTGTGTAACTATATATCGCACCGTCGTACACCGGTTTATGCAGTGTGTAACTATATATCGCACCGTCGTACACCGGTTTATGCAGTGTGTAACTATATATCGCACCGTCGTACACCGGTTTATGCAGTGTGTAACTATATATCGCACCGTCGTACACCGGTTTATGCAGTGTGTAACTATATATTGCACCGTCGTACACCGGTTTATGCAGTATGTAACTATATATCGCACCGTCGTACACCGGTTTATGCAGTGTGTAACTATATATCGCACCGTCGTACACCGGTTTATGCAGTGTGTAACTATATATCGCACCGTCGTACACCGGTTTATGCAGTATGTAACTATATATCGCACTGTCGTACACCGGTTTATGCAGTGTGTAACTATATATCGCACCGTCTTACACCGGTTTATGCAGTGTGTAACTATATATCGCACCGTCGTAGACCGGTTTATGCAGTATGTCACTATATATCGCACCGTCGTACACCGGTTTATGCAGTATGTAACTATATATCGCACCGTCGTACACCGGTTTATGCAGTATGTAACTATATATCGCACCGTCGTACACCGGTTTATGCAGTATGTAACTATATATCGCACCGTCGTACACCGGTTTATGCAGTATGTAACTATATATCGCACCGTCGTACACCGGTTTATGCAGTATGTAACTATATATCGCACCGTCGTACACCGGTTTATGCAGTATGTAACTATATATTGCACCGTCGTAGACCGGTTTTTGCAGTATGTAACTATATATCGCACCGTCGTAGACCGGTTTATGCAGTGTGTAACTATATATCGCACCGTCGTACACCAGTTTATGCAGTGTGTAACTATATATCGCACCGTCGTACACCGGTTTATGCAGTATGTAACTATATATCGCACCGTCGTACACCGGTTTATGCAGTGTGTAACTATATATTGCACCGTCGTACACCGGTTTATGCAGTGTGTAACTATATATCGCACCGTCGTACACCGGTTTATGCAGTGTGTAACTATATATCGCACCGTCGTACACCGGTTTATGCAGTATGTAACTATATATCGCACCGTCGAACACCGGTTTATGCAGTATGTCACTATATATCGCACCGTCGTACACCGGTTTATGCAGGTTTATGCAGTGTGTAACTATATATCGCACCGTCGTACACCGGTTTATGCAGTATGTAACTATATATCGCACCGTCGTACACCGGTTTATGCACTATGTAACTATATATCGCACCGTCGTACACCGGTTTATGCAGTGTGTAACTATATATCGCACCGTCGTACACCGGTTTATGCAGTGTGTAACTATATATCGCACCGTCGTACACCGGTTTATGCAGTATGTAACTATATATTGCACCGTCGTACACCGGTTTATGCAGTGTGTAACTATATATCGCACCGTCGTACACCGGTTTATGCAGTGTGTAACTATATATCGCACCGTCGTACACCGGTTTATGCAGTATGTAACTATATATCGCACCGTCGAACACCGGTTTATGCAGTATGTAACTATATATCGCACCGTCGTACACCGGTTTATGCAGTATGTAACTATATATCGTACCGTCGTACACCGGTTTATGCAGTATGTAACTATATATCGCACCGTCGTACACCGGTTTATGCAGTATGTAACTATATATCGCACCGTCGTACACCGGTTTATGCAGTGTGTAACTATATATCGCACCGTCGTACACCGGTTTATGCAGTGTGTAACTATATATCGCACCGTCGTACACCGGTTTATGCAGTATGTAACTATATATCGCACCGTCGTACACCGGTTTATGCAGTGTGTAACTATATATCGCACCGTCGTACACCGGTTTATGCAGTGTGTAACTATATATCGCACCGTCGTACACCGGTTTATGCAGTGTGTAACTATATATCGCACCGTCGTACACCGGTTTATGCAGTTTGTAACTATATATCGCACCGTCGTAGACCGGTTTATGCAGTATGTAACTATATATCGCACCGTCGTAGACCGGTTTATGCAGTGTGTAACTATATATCGCACCGTCGTACACCGGTTTATGCAGTATGTAACTATATATCGCACCGTCGTACACCGGTTTATGCAGTATGTAACTCTATATCGCACCGTCGTACACAAGTTTATGCAGTATGTAACTATATATCGCACCGGCGTACACCAGTTTATGCAGTATGTAACTATATATCGCACCGTCGTACACCGGTTTATGCAGTGTGTAACTATATATCGCACCGTCGTACACCGGTTTATGCAGTGTGTAACTATATATTGCACCGTCGTACACCGGTTTATGCAGTATGTAACTATATATTGCACCGTCGTACACCAGTTTATGCAGTTTGTAACTATATATCGCACCGTCGTACACCGGTTTATGCAGTATGTAACTATATATCGCACCGTCGTACACCGGTTTATGCAGTGTGTAACTATAAATCGCACCGTCGTACACCAGTTTATGCAGTATGTAACAATATATCGCACCGTCGTACACCGGTTTATGCAGTATGTAACTATATAACGCACCGTCATACACCAGTTTATGCAGTATGTAACTGTATATCGCACCGTCGTACACCGGTTTATGCAGTGTGTAACTATATATCGCACCGTCGTACACCAGTTTATGCAGTATGTTACTATATATCGCACCGTTGTACACCGGTTTATGCAGTATGTAACTATATATCGCTCCGTCGTACACCGGTTTATGCAGTATGTAACTATATATTGCACCGTCGTAGACCGGTTTTTGCAGTATGTAACTATATATCGCACCGTCGTAGACCGGTTTATGCAGTGTGTAACTATATATCGCACCGTCGTACACCAGTTTATGCAGTGTGTAACTATATATCGCACCGTCGTACACCGGTTTATGCAGTATGTAACTATATATCGCACCGTCGTACACCGGTTTATGCAGTGTGTAACTATATATTGCACCGTCGTACACCGGTTTATGCAGTGTGTAACTATATATCGCACCGTCGTACACCGGTTTATGCAGTGTGTAACTATATATCGCACCGTCGTACACCGGTTTATGCAGTATGTAACTATATATCGCACCGTCGAACACCGGTTTATGCAGTATGTCACTATATATCGCACCGTCGTACACCGGTTTATGCAGGTTTATGCAGTGTGTAACTATATATCGCACCGTCGTACACCGGTTTATGCAGTATGTAACTATATATCGCACCGTCGTACACCGGTTTATGCACTATGTAACTATATATCGCACCGTCGTACACCGGTTTATGCAGTGTGTAACTATATATCGCACCGTCGTACACCGGTTTATGCAGTGTGTAACTATATATCGCACCGTCGTACACCGGTTTATGCAGTATGTAACTATATATTGCACCGTCGTACACCGGTTTATGCAGTGTGTAACTATATATCGCACCGTCGTACACCGGTTTATGCAGTGTGTAACTATATATCGCACCGTCGTACACCGGTTTATGCAGTATGTAACTATATATCGCACCGTCGAACACCGGTTTATGCAGTATGTAACTATATATCGCACCGTCGTACACCGGTTTATGCAGTATGTAACTATATATCGTACCGTCGTACACCGGTTTATGCAGTATGTAACTATATATCGCACCGTCGTACACCGGTTTATGCAGTATGTAACTATATATCGCACCGTCGTACACCGGTTTATGCAGTGTGTAACTATATATCGCACCGTCGTACACCGGTTTATGCAGTGTGTAACTATATATCGCACCGTCGTACACCGGTTTAAGCAGTATGTAACTATATATCGCACCGTCGTACACCGGTTTATGCAGTGTGTAACTATATATCGCACCGTCGTACACCGGTTTATGCAGTGTGTAACTATATATCGCACCGTCGTACACCGGTTTATGCAGTGTGTAACTATATATCGCACCGTCGTACACCGGTTTATGCAGTTTGTAACTATATATCGCACCGTCGTAGACCGGTTTATGCAGTATGTAACTATATATCGCACCGTCGTAGACCGGTTTATGCAGTGTGTAACTATATATCGCACCGTCGTACACCGGTTTATGCAGTATGTAACTATATATCGCACCGTCGTACACCGGTTTATGCAGTATGTAACTCTATATCGCACCGTCGTACACAAGTTTATGCAGTATGTAACTATATATCGCACCGGCGTACACCAGTTTATGCAGTATGTAACTATATATCGCACCGTCGTACACCGGTTTATGCAGTGTGTAACTATATATCGCACCGTTGTACACCGGTTTATGCAGTGTGTAACTATATATTGCACCGTCGTACACCGGTTTATGCAGTATGTAACTATATATTGCACCGTCGTACACCAGTTTATGCAGTTTGTAACTATATATCGCACCGTCGTACACCGGTTTATGCAGTATGTAACTATATATCGCACCGTCGTACACCGGTTTATGCAGTGTGTAACTATATATCGCACCGTCGTACACCGGTTTATGCAGTGTGTAACTATATATTGCACCGTCGTACACCGGTTTATGCAGTATGTAACTATATATTGCACCGTCGTACACCAGTTTATGCAGTATGTAACAATATATCGCACCGTCGTACACCGGTTTATGCAGTATGTAACTATATAACGCACCGTCGTACACCAGTTTATGCAGTATGTAACTGTATATCGCACCGTCGTACACCGGTTTATGCAGTGTGTAACTATATATCGCACCGTCGTACACCAGTTTATGCAGTATGTTACTATATATCGCACCGTTGTACACCGGTTTATGCAGTATGTAACTATATATCGCTCCGTCGTACACCGGTTTATGCAGTGTGTAACTATATATCGCACCGTCGTACACCAGTTTATGCAGTATGTTACTATATATCGCACCGTTGTACACCGGTTTATGCAGTATGTAACTATATATCGCACCGTCGTACACCGGTTTATGCAGTATGTAACTATATATCGTACCGTCGTACACCGGTTTATGCAGTATGTAACTATATATCGCACCGTCGTACACCGGTTTATGCAGTATGTAACTATATATCGCACCGTCGTACACCGGTTTATGCAGTATGTAACTATATATCGCACCGTCGTAGACCGGTTTATGCAGTGTGTAACTATATATCGCACCGTCGTACACCGGTTTATGCAGTATGTAACTATATATCGCACCGTCGTACATCGGTTTATGCAGTGTGTAAGTATATATCGCACAGTCGTACACCGGTTTATGCAGTGTGTAACTATATATCGCACCGTCGTACACCGGTTTATGCAGTATGTCACTATATATCGCACCGTCGTACACCGGTTTATGCAGTGTGTAACTATATATCGCACCGTCGTACACCGGTTTATGCAGTGTGTAACTATATATCGCACCGTTGTACACCGGTTTATGCAGTATGTAACTATATATCGCGCCGTCGTACACCGGTTTATGCAGTATGTAACTATATATCGTACCGTCGTACACCGGTTTATGCAGTATGTAACTATATATCGCACCGCCGTACACCGGTTTATGCAGTATGTAACTATATATCGCACCGTCGTACACCGGTTTATGCAGTATGTAACTATATATCGCACCGTCGTACACCGGTTTATGCAGTGTGTAACTATATATCGCACCGTCGTACACCGGTTTATGCAGTGTGTAACTATATATCGCACCGTCGTACACCGGTTTATGCAGTGTGTAACTATATATCGCACCGTCGTACACCGGTTTATGCAGTGTGTAACTATATATCGCACCGTCGTACACCGGTTTATGCAGTGTGTAACTATATATCGCACCGTCGTACACCGGTTTATGCAGTGTGTAACTATATATCGCACCGTCGTACACCGGTTTATGCAGTATGTAACTATATATCGCACTGTCGTACACCGGTTTATGCAGTGTGTAACTATATATCGCACCGTCTTACACCGGTTTATGCAGTGTGTAACTATATATCGCACCGTCGTAGACCGGTTTATGCAGTATGTCACTATATATCGCACCGTCGTACACCGGTTTATGCAGTATGTAACTATATATCGCACCGTCGTACACCGGTTTATGCAGTATGTAACTATATATCGCACCGTCGTACACCGGTTTATGCAGTGTGTAACTATATATCGCACCGTCGTACACCGGTTTATGCAGTGTGTAACTATATATCGCACCGTCGTACACCGGTTTATGCAGTGTGTAACTATATATCGCACCGTCGTACACCGGTTTATGCAGTTTGTAACTATATATCGCACCGTCGTACACCGGTTTATGCAGTATGTAACTATATATCGTACCGTCGTACACCGGTTTATGCAGAATGTAACTATATATCGCACCGTCGTAGACCGGTTTATGCAGTATGTAACTATATATCGCACCGTCGTAGACCGGTTTATGCAGTATGTAACTATATATCGCACCGTCGTAGACCGGTTTATGCAGTATGTAACTATATATCGCACCGTCGTACACCGGTTTATGCAGTATGTAACTATATATCGCACCGTCGTACACAAGTTTATGCAGTATGTAACTATATATCGCACCGGCGTACACCAGTTTATGCAGTATGTAACTATATATCGCACCGTCGTACACCGGTTTATGCAGTGTGTAACTATATATCGCACCGTCGTACACCGGTTTATGCAGTGTGTAACTATATATTGCACCGTCGTACACCGGTTTATGCAGTATGTAACTATATATTGCACCGTCGTACACCAGTTTATGCAGTTTGTAACTATATATCGCACCGTCGTACACCGGTTTATGCAGTATGTAACTATATATCGCACCGTCGTACACCGGTTTATGCAGTGTGTAACTATAAATCGCACCGTCGTACACCAGTT
Source organism: Taudactylus pleione (assembly GCA_031769625.1). Classification (NCBI taxonomy): domain Eukaryota; kingdom Metazoa; phylum Chordata; class Amphibia; order Anura; family Myobatrachidae; genus Taudactylus; species Taudactylus pleione. The sequence continues at coordinate 1,748,647 of JAUIMM010000181.1, forward strand.
TATGCAGTATGTAACAATATATCGCACCGTCGTACACCGGTTTATGCAGTATGTAACTATATAACGCACCGTCGTACACCAGTTTATGCAGTATGTAACTGTATATCGCACCGTCGTACACCGGTTTATGCAGTGTGTAACTATATATCGCACCGTCGTACACCAGTTTATGCAGTATGTTACTATATATCGCACCGTTGTACACCGGTTTATGCAGTATGTAACTATATATCGCACCGTTGTACACCGGTTTATGCAGTATGTAACTATATATCGCACCGTCGTACACCGGTTTATGCAGTATGTAACTATATATCGTACCGTCGTACACCGGTTTATGCAGTATGTAACTATATATCGCACCGTCGTACACCGGTTTATGCAGTATGTAACTATATATCGCACCGTCGTACACCGGTTTATGCAGTATGTAACTATATATCGCACCGTCGTACACCGGTTTATGCAGTGTGTAACTATATATCGCACCGTCGTACACCGGTTTATGCAGTATGTAACTATATATCGCACCGTCGTACACCGGTTTATGCAGTGTGTAAGTATATATCGCATCGTCGTACACCGGTTTATGCAGTGTGTAACTATATATCGCACCGTCGTACACCGGTTTATGCAGTATGTCACTATATATCGCACCGTCGTACACCGGTTTATGCAGTATGTAACTATATATCGCACCGTCGTACACCGGTTTATGCAGTATGTAACTATATATCGCACCGTCGTACACCGGTTTATGCAGTATGTAACTATATATCGCACCGTCGTACACCGGTTTATGCAGTGTGTAACTATATATCGCACCGTCGTACACCGGTTTATGCAGTGTGTAACTATATATCGCACCGTCGTACACCGGTTTATGCAGTGTGTAACTATATATCGCACCGTCGTACACCGGTTTATGCAGTGTGTAACTATATATCGCACCGTCGTACACCGGTTTATGCAGTATGTCACTATATATCGCACCGTCGTACACCGGTTTATGCAGTATGTAACTATATATCGCACCGTCGTACACCAGTTTATGCAGTATGTAACTATATATCGCACCGTCGTACACCGGTTTATGCAGTGTGTAACTATATATCGCACCGTCGTACACCGGTTTATGCAGTATGTCACTATATATCGCACCGTCGTACACCGGTTTATGCAGTATGTCACTATATATCGCACCGTCGTACACCGGTTTATGCAGTATGTCACTATATATCGCACCGTCGTACACCGGTTTATGCAGTATGTAACTATATATCGCACCGTCGTACACCGGTTTATGCAGTGTGTAACTATAAATCGCACCGTCGTACACCAGTTTATGCAGTATGTAACAATATATCGCACCGTCGTACACCGGTTTATGCAGTATGTAACTATATAACGCACCGTCGTACACCAGTTTATGCAGTATGTAACTGTATATCGCACCGTCGTACACCGGTTTATGCAGTGTGTAACTATATATCGCACCGTCGTACACCAGTTTATGCAGTATGTTACTATATATCGCACCGTTGTACACCGGTTTATGCAGTATGTAACTATATATCGCTCCGTCGTACACCGGTTTATGCAGTGTGTAACTATATATTGCACCGCCGTACACCTGTTTATGCAGTATGTTACTATATATCGCACCGTTGTACACCGGTTTATGCAGTATGTAACTATATATCGCACCGTCGTACACCGGTTTATGCAGTATGTAACTATATATCGTACCGTCGTACACCGGTTTATGCAGTATGTAACTATATATCGCACCGTCGTACACCGGTTTATGCAGTATGTAACTATATATCGCACCGTCGTACACCGGTTTATGCAGTATGTAACTATATATCGCACCGTCGTACACCGGTTTATGCAGTGTGTAACTATATATCGCACCGTCGTACACCGGTTTATGCAGTATGTAACTATATATCGCACCGTCGTACACCGGTTTATGCAGTGTGTAAGTATATATCGCATCGTCGTACACCGGTTTATGCAGTGTGTAACTATATATCGCACCGTCGTACACCGGTTTATGCAGTATGTCACTATATATCGCACCGTCGTACACCGGTTTATGCAGTATGTAACTATATATCGCACCGTCGTACACCGGTTTATGCAGTATGTAACTATATATCGCACCGTCGTACACCGGTTTATGCAGTATGTAACTATATATCGCACCGTCGTACACCGGTTTATGCAGTGTGTAACTATATATCGCACCGTCGTACACCGGTTTATGCAGTGTGTAACTATATATCGCACCGTCGTACACCGGTTTATGCAGTGTGTAACTATATATCGCACCGTCGTACACCGGTTTATGCAGTATGTCACTATATATCGCACCGTCGTACACCGGTTTATGCAGTATGTAACTATATATCGCACCGTCGTACACCAGTTTATGCAGTATGTAACTATATATCGCACCGTCGTACACCGGTTTATGCAGTGTGTAACTATATATCGCACCGTCGTACACCGGTTTATGCAGTATGTCACTATATATCGCACCGTCGTACACCGGTTTATGCAGTATGTCACTATATATCGCACCGTCGTACACCGGTTTATGCAGTATGTAACTATATATCGCACCGTCGTACACCGGTTTATGCAGTATGTAACTGTATATCGCACCGTCGTACACCAGTTTATGCAGTATGTAACTGTATATCGCACCGTCGTACACCGGTTTATGCAGTGTGTAACTATATATCGCACCGTCGTACACCAGTTTATGCAGTATGTTACTATATATCGCACCGTTGTACACCGGTTTATGCAGTATGTAACTATATATCGCACCGTCGTACACCGGTTTATGCAGTGTGTAACTATATATCGCACCGTCGTACACCTGTTTATGCAGTATGTTACTATATATTGCACCGTTGTACACCGGTTTATGCAGTATGTAACTATATATCGCGCCGTCGTACACCGGTTTATGCAGTATGTAACTATATATCGTACCGTCGTACACCGGTTTATGCAGTATGTAACTATATATCGCACCGTCGTACACCGGTTTATGCAGTATGTAACTATATATCGCACCGTCGTACACCGGTTTATGCAGTATGTAACTATATATCGCACCGTCGTACACCGGTTTATGCAGTGTGTAACTATATATCGCACCGTCGTACACCGGTTTATGCAGTGTGTAACTATATATCGCACCGTCGTACACCGGTTTATGCAGTGTGTAACTATATATCGCACCGTCGTACACCGGTTTATGCAGTGTGTAACTATATATCGCACCGTCGTACACCGGTTTATGCAGTGTGTAACTATATATCGCACCGTCGTACACCGGTTTATGCAGTGTGTAACTATATATCGCACCGTCGTACACCGGTTTATGCAGTATGTAACTATATATCGCACTGTCGTACACCGGTTTATGCAGTGTGTAACTATATATCGCACCGTCTTACACCGGTTTATGCAGTGTGTAACTATATATCGCACCGTCGTACACCGGTTTATGCAGTGTGTAACTATATATCGCACCGTCGTACACCGGTTTATGCAGTGTGTAACTATATATCGCACCGTCGTACACCGGTTTATGCAGTATGTAACTATATATCGCACCGTCGTACACCGGTTTATGCAGTGTGTAACTATATATCGCACCGTCGTACACCGGTTTATGCAGTGTGTAACTATATATCGCACCGTCGTACACCGGTTTATGCAGTATGTAACTATATATCGCACTGTCGTACACCGGTTTATGCAGTGTGTAACTATATATCGCACCGTCTTACACCGGTTTATGCAGTGTGTAACTATATATCGCACCGTCGTAGACCGGTTTATGCAGTGTGTCACTATATATCGCACCGTCGTACACCGGTTTATGCAGTATGTAACTATATATCACACCGTCGTACACCGGTTTATGCAGTATGTAACTATATATCGCACCGTCGTACACCGGTTTATGCAGTATGTAACTATATATCGCACCGTCGTACACCGGTTTATGCAGTATGTAACTATATATCGCACCGTCGTACACCGGTTTATGCAGTATGTAACTATATATCGCACCGTCGTACACCGGTTTATGCAGTATGTAACTATATATTGCACCGTCGTAGACCGGTTTTTGCAGTATGTAACTATATATCGCACCGTCGTAGACCGGTTTATGCAGTGTGTAACTATATATCGCACCGTCGTACACCAGTTTATGCAGTGTGTAACTATATATCGCACCGTCGTACACCGGTTTATGCAGTATGTAACTATATATCGCACCGTCGTACACCGGTTTATGCAGTGTGTAACTATATATTGCACCGTCGTACACCGGTTTATGCAGTGTGTAACTATATATCGCACCGTCGTACACCGGTTTATGCAGTGTGTAACTATATATCGCACCGTCGTACACCGGTTTATGCAGTATGTAACTATATATCGCACCGTCGAACACCGGTTTATGCAGTATGTCACTATATATCGCACCGTCGTACACCGGTTTATGCAGGTTTATGCAGTGTGTAACTATATATCGCACCGTCGTACACCGGTTTATGCAGTATGTAACTATATATCGCACCGTCGTACACCGGTTTATGCACTATGTAACTATATATCGCACCGTCGTACACCGGTTTATGCAGTGTGTAACTATATATCGCACCGTCGTACACCGGTTTATGCAGTGTGTAACTATATATCGCACCGTCGTACACCGGTTTATGCAGTATGTAACTATATATTGCACCGTCGTACACCGGTTTATGCAGTGTGTAACTATATATCGCACCGTCGTACACCGGTTTATGCAGTGTGTAACTATATATCGCACCGTCGTACACCGGTTTATGCAGTATGTAACTATATATCGCACCGTCGAACACCGGTTTATGCAGTATGTAACTATATATCGCACCGTCGTACACCGGTTTATGCAGTATGTAACTATATATCGTACCGTCGTACACCGGTTTATGCAGTATGTAACTATATATCGCACCGTCGTACACCGGTTTATGCAGTATGTAACTATATATCGCACCGTCGTACACCGGTTTATGCAGTGTGTAACTATATATCGCACCGTCGTACACCGGTTTATGCAGTGTGTAACTATATATCGCACCGTCGTACACCGGTTTATGCAGTATGTAACTATATATCGCACCGTCGTACACCGGTTTATGCAGTGTGTAACTATATATCGCACCGTCGTACACCGGTTTATGCAGTGTGTAACTATATATCGCACCGTCGTACACCGGTTTATGCAGTGTGTAACTATATATCGCACCGTCGTACACCGGTTTATGCAGTTTGTAACTATATATCGCACCGTCGTAGACCGGTTTATGCAGTATGTAACTATATATCGCACCGTCGTAGACCGGTTTATGCAGTGTGTAACTATATATCGCACCGTCGTACACCGGTTTATGCAGTATGTAACTATATATCGCACCGTCGTACACCGGTTTATGCAGTATGTAACTCTATATCGCACCGTCGTACACAAGTTTATGCAGTATGTAACTATATATCGCACCGGCGTACACCAGTTTATGCAGTATGTAACTATATATCGCACCGTCGTACACCGGTTTATGCAGTGTGTAACTATATATCGCACCGTCGTACACCGGTTTATGCAGTGTGTAACTATATATTGCACCGTCGTACACCGGTTTATGCAGTATGTAACTATATATTGCACCGTCGTACACCAGTTTATGCAGTTTGTAACTATATATCGCACCGTCGTACACCGGTTTATGCAGTATGTAACTATATATCGCACCGTCGTACACCGGTTTATGCAGTGTGTAACTATAAATCGCACCGTCGTACACCAGTTTATGCAGTATGTAACAATATATCGCACTGTCGTACACCGGTTTATGCAGTATGTAACTATATAACGCACCGTCGTACACCAGTTTATGCAGTATGTAACTGTATATCGCACCGTCGTACACCGGTTTATGCAGTGTGTAACTATATATCGCACCGTCGTACACCAGTTTATGCAGTATGTTACTATATATCGCACCGTTGTACACCGGTTTATGCAGTATGTAACTATATATCGCTCCGTCGTACACCGGTTTATGCAGTGTGTAACTATATATCGCACCGTCGTACACCAGTTTATGCAGTATGTTACTATATATCGCACCGTTGTACACCGGTTTATGCAGTATGTAACTATATATCGCACCGTCGTACACCGGTTTATGCAGTATGTAACTATATATCGTACCGTCGTACACCGGTTTATGCAGTATGTAACTATATATCGCACCGTCGTACACCGGTTTATGCAGTATGTAACTATATATCGCACCGTCGTACACCGGTTTATGCAGTATGTAACTATATATCACACCGTCGTACACCGGTTTATGCAGTGTGTAACTATATATCGCACCGTCGTACACCGGTTTATGCAGTATGTAACTATATATCGCACCGTCGTACACCGGTTTATGCAGTGTGTAAGTATATATCGCACCGTCGTACACCGGTTTATGCAGTGTGTAACTATATATCGCACCGTCATACACCGGTTTATGCAGTATGTCACTATATATCGCACCGTCGTACACCGGTTTATGCAGTATGTAACTATATATCGCACCGTCGTACACCGGTTTATGCAGTATGTAACTATATATCGCACCGTCGTACACCGGTTTATGCAGTATGTAACTATATATCGCACCGTCGTACACCGGTTTATGCAGTGTGTAACTATATATCGCACCGTCGTACACCGGTTTATGCAGTGTGTAACTATATATCGCACCGTCGTACACCGGTTTATGCAGTGTGTAACTATATATCGCACCGTCGTACAACGGTTTATGCAGTGTGTAACTATATATCGCACCGTCGTACACCGGTTTATGCAGTATGTCACTATATATCGCACCGTCGTACACCGGTTTATGCAGTATGTAACTATATATCGCACCGTCGTACACCAGTTTATGCAGTATGTAACTATATATCGCACCGTCGTACACCGGTTTATGCAGTGTGTAACTATATATCGCACCGTCGTACACCGGTTTATGCAGTATGTAACTATATATCGCACCGTCGTACACCGGTTTATGTAGTATGTCACAATATATCGCACCGTCGTACACCGGTTTATGCAGTATGTAACTATATATCGCACCGTCGTACACCGGTTTATGCAGTGTGTAACTATATATCGCACCGTCGTACACCGGTTTATGCAGTATGTAACTATAAATCGCACCGTCGTACACAAGTTTATGCAGTATGTAACAATATATCGCACCGTCGTACACCGGTTTATGCAGTATGTCACTATATATCGCACCGTCGTACACCAGTTTATGCAGTATGTAACTGTATATCGCACCGTCGTACACCGGTTTATGCAGTGTGTAACTATATATCGCACCGTCGTACACCAGTTTATGCAGTATGTTACTATATATCGCACCGTTGTACACCGGTTTATGCAGTATGTAACTATATATCGCACCGTCGTACACCGGTTTATGCAGTGTGTAACTATATATCGCACCGTCGTACACCTGTTTATGCAGTATGTTACTATATATCGCACCGTTGTACACCGGTTTATGCAGTATGTAACTATATATCGCGCCGTCGTACACCGGTTTATGCAGTATGTAACTATATATCGTACCGTCGTACACCGGTTTATGCAGTATGTAACTATATATCGCACCGCCGTACACCGGTTTATGCAGTATGTAACTATATATCGCACCGTCGTACACCGGTTTATGCAGTATGTAACTATATATCGCACCGTCGTACACCGGTTTATGCAGTGTGTAACTATATATCGCACCGTCGTACACCGGTTTATGCAGTGTGTAACTATATATCGCACCGTCGTACACCGGTTTATGCAGTGTGTAACTATATATCGCACCGTCGTACACCGGTTTATGCAGTGTGTAACTATATATCGCACCGTCGTACACCGGTTTATGCAGTGTGTAACTATATATCGCACCGTCGTACACCGGTTTATGCAGTGTGTAACTATATATCGCACCGTCGTACACCGGTTTATGCAGTATGTAACTATATATCGCACTGTCGTACACCGGTTTATGCAGTGTGTAACTATATATCGCACCGTCTTACAACGGTTTATGCAGTGTGTAACTATATATCGCACCGTCGTAGACCGGTTTATGCAGTATGTCACTATATATCGCACCGTCGTACACCGGTTTATGCAGTATGTAACTATATATCGCACCGTCGTACACCGGTTTATGCAGTATGTAACTATATATCGCACCGTCGTACACCGGTTTATGCAGTGTGTAACTATATATCGCACCGTCGTACACCGGTTTATGCGTTGTGTAACTATATATCGCACCGTCGTACACCGGTTTATGCAGTGTGTAACTATATATCGCACCGTCGTACACCGGTTTATGCAGTTTGTAACTATATATCGCACCGTCGTACACCGGTTTATGCAGTATGTAACTATATATCGTACCGTCGTACACCGGTTTATGCAGAATGTAACTATATATCGCACCGTCGTAGACCGGTTTATGCAGTATGTAACTATATATCGCACCGTCGTAGACCGGTTTATGCAGTGTGTAACTATATATCGCACCGTCGTACACCGGTTTATGCAGTATGTAACTATATATCGCACCGTCGTACACCGGTTTATGCAGTATGTAACTATATATCGCACCGTCGTACACAAGTTTATGCAGTATGTAACTATATATCGCACCGGCGTACACCAGTTTATGCAGTATGTAACTATATATCGCACCGTCGTACACCGGTTTATGCAGTGTGTAACTATATATCGCACCGTCGTACACCGGTTTATGCAGTGTGTAACTATATATTGCACCGTCGTACACCGGTTTATGCAGTATGTAACTATATATTGCACCGTCGTACACCAGTTTATGCAGTTTGTAACTATATATCGCACCGTCGTACACCGGTTTATGCAGTATGTAACTATATATCGCACCGTCGTACACCGGTTTATGCAGTGTGTAACTATAAATCGCACCGTCGTACACCAGTTTATGCAGTATGTAACAATATATCGCACCGTCGTACACCGGTTTATGCAGTATGTAACTATATAACGCACCGTCGTACACCAGTTTATGCAGTATGTAACTGTATATCGCACCGTCGTACACCGGTTTATGCAGTGTGTAACTATATATCGCACCGTCGTACACCAGTTTATGCAGTATGTTACTATATATCGCACCGTTGTACACCGGTTTATGCAGTATGTAACTATATATCGCTCCGTCGTACACCGGTTTATGCAGTGTGTAACTATATATTGCACCGCCGTACACCTGTTTATGCAGTATGTTACTATATATCGCACCGTTGTACACCGGTTTATGCAGTATGTAACTATATATCGCACCGTCGTACACCGGTTTATGCAGTATGTAACTATATATCGTACCGTCGTACACCGGTTTATGCAGTATGTAACTATATATCGCACCGTCGTACACCGGTTTATGCAGTATGTAACTATATATCGCACCGTCGTACACCGGTTTATGCAGTATGTAACTATATATCGCACCGTCGTACACCGGTTTATGCAGTGTGTAACTATATATCGCACCGTCGTACACCGGTTTATGCAGTATGTAACTATATATCGCACCGTCGTACACCGGTTTATGCAGTGTGTAAGTATATATCGCATCGTCGTACACCGGTTTATGCAGTGTGTAACTATATATCGCACCGTCGTACACCGGTTTATGCAGTATGTCACTATATATCGCACCGTCGTACACCGGTTTATGCAGTATGTAACTATATATCGCACCGTCGTACACCGGTTTATGCAGTATGTAACTATATATCGCACCGTCGTACACCGGTTTATGCAGTATGTAACTATATATCGCACCGTCGTACACCGGTTTATGCAGTGTGTAACTATATATCGCACCGTCGTACACCGGTTTATGCAGTGTGTAACTATATATCGCACCGTCGTACACCGGTTTATGCAGTGTGTAACTATATATCGCACCGTCGTACACCGGTTTATGCAGTGTGTAACTATATATCGCACCGTCGTACACCGGTTTATGCAGTATGTCACTATATATCGCACCGTCGTACACCGGTTTATGCAGTATGTAACTATATATCGCACCGTCGTACACCAGTTTATGCAGTATGTAACTATATATCGCACCGTCGTACACCGGTTTATGCAGTGTGTAACTATATATCGCACCGTCGTACACCGGTTTATGCAGTATGTCACTATATATCGCACCGTCGTACACCGGTTTATGCAGTATGTCACTATATATCGCACCGTCGTACACCGGTTTATGCAGTATGTAACTATATATCGCACCGTCGTACACCAGTTTATGCAGTATGTAACTGTATATCGCACCGTCGTACACCAGTTTATGCAGTATGTAACTGTATATCGCACCGTCGTACACCGGTTTATGCAGTATGTCACTATATATCGCACCGTCGTACACCGGTTTATGCAGTATGTAACTATATATCGCACCGTCGTACACCAGTTTATGCAGTATGTAACTGTATATCGCACCGTCGTACACCGGTTTATGCAGTATGTCACTATATATCGCACCGTCGTACACCGGTTTATGCAGTATGTCACTATATATCGCACCGTCGTACACCGGTTTATGCAGTATGTAACTATATATCGCACCGTCGTACACCAGTTTATGCAGTATGTAACTGTATATCGCACCGTCGTACACCAGTTTATGCAGTATGTAACTGTATATCGCACCGTCGTACACCGGTTTATGCAGTATGTAACTATATATCGCACCGTCGTAGACCGGTTTATGCAGTGTGTAACTATATATCGCACCGTCGTACACCGGTTTATGCAGTATGTAACTATATATTGCACCGTCGTACACCGGTTTATGCAGTGTGTAACTATATATTGCACCGTCGTACACCGGTTTATGCAGTATGTAACTATATATTGCACCGTCGTACACCGGTTTATGCACTATGTAACTATATATCGCACCGTCGTACACCGGTTTATGCAGTATGTAACTATATATCGCACCGTCGTACACCGGTTTATGCAGTATGTAACTATATATTGCACCGTCGTACACCGGTTTATGCAGTATGTAACTATATATTGCACCGTCGTAGACCGGTTTTTGCAGTATGTAACTATATATCGCACCGTCGTAGACCGGTTTATGCAGTGTGTAACTATATATCGCACCGTCGTACACCAGTTTATGCAGTGTGTAACTATATATCGCACCGTCGTACACCGGTTTATGCAGTATGTAACTATATATCGCACCGTCGTACACCGGTTTATGCACTATGTAACTATATATTGCACCGTCGTACACCGGTTTATGCAGTGTGTAACTATATATCGCACCGTCGTACACCGGTTTATGCAGTGTGTAACTATATATCGCACCGTCGTACACCGGTTTATGCAGTATGTAACTATATATCGCACTGTCGTACACCGGTTTATGCAGTGTGTAACTATATATCGCACCGTCTTACACCGGTTTATGCAGTGTGTAACTATATATCGCACCGTCGTAGACCGGTTTATGCAGTATGTCACTATATATCGCACCGTCGTACACCGGTTTATGCAGTATGTAACTATATATCGCACCGTCGTACACCGGTTTATGCAGTATGTAACTATATATCGCACCGTCGTACACCGGTTTATGCAGTATGTAACTATATATCGCACCGTCGTACACCGGTTTATGCAGTATGTAACTATATATCGCACCGTCGCACACCGGTTTATGCAGTATGTAACTATATATCGCACCGTCGTACACCGGTTTATGCAGTATGTAACTATATATTGCACCGTCGTAGACCGGTTTTTGCAGTATGTAACTATATATCGCACCGTCGTAGACCGGTTTATGCAGTGTGTAACTATATATCGCACCGTCGTACACCAGTTTATGCAGTGTGTAACTATATATCGCACCGTCGTACACCGGTTTATGCAGTGTGTAACTATATATCGCACCGTCGTACACCGGTTTATGCAGTATGTAACTATATATCGCACCGTCGAACACCGGTTTATGCAGTATGTCACTATATATCGCACCGTCGTACACCGGTTTATGCAGGTTTATGCAGTGTGTAACTATATATCGCACCGTCGTACACCGGTTTATGCAGTATGTAACTATATATCGCACCGTCGTACACCGGTTTATGCACTATGTAACTATATATCGCACCGTCGTACACCGGTTTATGCAGTGTGTAACTATATATCGCACCGTCGTACACCGGTTTATGCAGTGTGTAACTATATATCGCACCGTCGTACACCGGTTTATGCAGTATGTAACTATATATCGCACCGTCGTACACCGGTTTATGCAGTGTGTAACTATATATCGCACCGTCGTACACCGGTTTATGCAGTGTGTAACTATATATCGCACCGTCGTACACCGGTTTATGCAGTGTGTAACTATATATCGCACCGTCGAACACCGGTTTATGCAGTATGTAACTATATATCGCACCGTCGTACACCGGTTTATGCAGTATGTAACTATATATCGCACCGTCGTACACCGGTTTATGCAGTATGTAACTATATATCGCACCGTCGTACACCGGTTTATGCAGTATGTAACTATATATCGCACCGTCGTACACCGGTTTATGCAGTATGTAACTATATATCGCACCGTCGTACACCGGTTTATGCAGTATGTAACTATATATCGCACCGTCGTACACCGGTTTATGCAGTATGTAACTATATATCGCACCGTCGTACACCGGTTTATGCAGTGTGTAACTATATATCGCACCGTCGTACACCGGTTTATGCAGTATGTAACTATATATCGCACCGTCGTACACCGGTTTATGCAGTATGTAACTATATATCGCACCGTCGTACACCGGTTTATGCAGTATGTAACTATATATCGCACCGTCGTACACCGGTTTATGCAGTGTGTAACTATATATCGCACCGTCGTACACCGGTTTATGCAGTATGTAACTATATATCGCACCGTCGTACACCGGTTTATGCACTATGTAACTATATATCGCACCGTCATACACCGGTTTATGCAGTGTGTAACTATATATCGCACCGTCGTACACCGGTTTATGCAGTGTGTAACTATATATCGCACCGTCGTACACCGGTTCATGCAGTATGTAACTATATATCGCACCGTCGTACACCGGTTTATGCAGTGTGTAACTATATATCGCACCGTCGTACACCCGTTTATGCAGTATGTAACTATATATCGCACCGTCGTACACCGGTTTATGCAGTGTGTAACTATATATCGCACCGTCGTACACCGGTTTATGCAGTGTGTAACTATATATCGCACCGTCGTACACCGGTTTATGCAGTGTGTAACTATATATCGCACCGTCGTACACCGGTTTATGCAGTATGTAACTATATATCGCACCGTCGTACACCGGTTTATGCAGTATGTAACTATATATCGTACCGTCGTACACCGGTTTATGCAGAATGTAACTATATATTGCACCGTCGTAGACTGGTTTATGCAGTATGTAACTATATATCGCACCGTCGTAGACCGGTTTATGCAGTGTGTAACTATATATCGCACCGTCGTACACCGGTTTATGCAGTATGTAACTATATATTGCACCGTCGTACACCGGTTTATGCAGTATGTAACTATATATCGCACCGTCGTACACAAGTTTATGCAGTATGTAACTATATATCGCACCGGCGTACACCAGTTTATGCAGTATGTAACTATATATCGCACCGTCGAACACCGGTTTATGCAGTATGTAACTATATATCGCACCGTCGTACACCGGTTTATGCAGTATGTAACTATATATCGCACCGTCGTACACCGGTTTATGCAGTATGTAACTATATATTGCACCGTCGTACACCGGTTTATGCAGTGTGTAACTATATATCGCACCGTCGTACACCGGTTTATGCAGTGTGTAACTATATATTGCACCGTCGTACACCGGTTTATGCAGTATGTAACTATATATTGCACCGTCGTACACCGGTTTATGCACTATGTAACTATATATCGCACCGTCGTACACCGGTTTATGCAGTATGTAACTATATATCGCACCGTCGTACACCGGTTTATGCAGTATGTAACTATATATTGCACCGTCGTACACCGGTTTATGCAGTATGTAACTATATATTGCACCGTCGTAGACCGGTTTTTGCAGTATGTAACTATATATCGCACCGTCGTAGACCGGTTTATGCAGTGTGTAACTATATATCGCACCGTCGTACACCAGTTTATGCAGTGTGTAACTATATATCGCACCGTCGTACACCGGTTTATGCAGTATGTAACTATATATCGCACCGTCGTACACCGGTTTATGCACTATGTAACTATATATTGCACCGTCGTACACCGGTTTATGCAGTGTGTAACTATATATCGCACCGTCGTACACCGGTTTATGCAGTGTGTAACTATATATCGCACCGTCGTACACCGGTTTATGCAGTATGTAACTATATATTGCACCGTCGTACACCGGTTTATGCAGTGTGTAACTATATATCGCACCGTCGTACACCGGTTTATGCAGTGTGTAACTATATATCGCACCGTCGTACACCGGTTTATGCAGTATGTAACTATATATCGCACCGTCGAACACCGGTTTATGCAGTATGTAACTATATATCGCACCGTCGTACACCGGTTTATGCAGTATGTAACTATATATCGCACCGTCGTACACCGGTTTATGCAGTATGTAACTATATATCGCACCGTCGTACACCGGTTTATGCAGTATGTAACTATATATCGCACCGTCGTACACCGGTTTATGCAGTATGTAACTATATATCGCACCGTCGTACACCGGTTTATGCAGTGTGTAACTATATATCGCACCGTCGTACACCGGTTTATGCAGTGTGTAACTATATATCGCACCGTCGTACACCGGTTTATGCAGTATGTAACTATATATCGCACCGTCGTACACCGGTTTATGCACTATGTAACTATATATCGCACCGTCATACACCGGTTTATGCAGTGTGTAACTATATATCGCACCGTCGTACACCGGTTTATGCAGTGTGTAACTATATATCTCACCGTCGTACACCGGTTTATGCAGTATGTAACTATATATCGCACCGTCGTACACCGGTTTATGCAGTGTGTAACTATATATCGCACCGTCGTACACCGGTTTATGCAGTGTGTAACTATATATCGCACCGTCGTACACCGGTTTATGCAGTATGTAACTATATATCGCACCGTCGTACACCGGTTTATGCTGTATGTAACTATATATCGCACCGTCGTAGACCGGTTTATGCAGTATGTAACTATATATCGCACCGTCGTACACCGGTTTATGCAGTATGTAACTATATATCGCACCGTCGTACACCGGTTTATGCAGTATGTAACTATATATTGCACCGTCGTACACCGGTTTATGCAGTATGTAACTATATATCGCACCGTCGTACACCGGTTTATGCAGTATGTAACTATATATCGCACCGTCGTACACCGGTTTATGCAGTATGTAACTATATATCGCACCGTCGTACACCGGTTTATGCAGTATGTAACTATATATTGCACCGTCGTACACCGGTTTATGCAGTATGTAACTATATATCGCACCGTCGTACACCGGTTTATGCAGTATGTAACTATATATCGCACCGTCGTACACCGGTTTATGCAGTTTGTAACTATATATCGCACCGTCGTACACCGGTTTATGCAGTATGTAACTATATATTGCACCGTCGTAGACCGGTTTATGCAGTATGTAACTATATATCGCACCGTCGTAGACCGGTTTATGCAGTGTGTAACTATATATCGCACCGTCGTACACCGGTTTATGCAGTATGTAACTATATATCGCACCGTCGTACACCGGTTTATGCAGTGTGTATGGTGCATGCGATGTATCATTACATCACGTCGTTCCATCTCTGGAAACACACTTCATATAGTGTCTTCCCAGCTTTATTCTACATGTGTGTAAAGTCAGTTTGTTCATTTATTAGACCTCAGTTATTTTCTAAGTTGCGTTACACAAATGAAAGGTAATTTCTGATTGAGAGCTGTTATTTGCTACATAATTGTGTTCTTGCACCATTTTATTGAATATGTATTTTCTGTACTGTGCACAACTTAAAGGCTCATTTATTAAATTTGTATCTTGTTGCCTGACCCATTGCAGCTGCTACACACTGGTACACACTGGTACTGCTACACACTGCTACACACTGGTACTGATACACACTGGTACACACTGGTACTGCTACACACTGCTACACACTGGTACTGATACACACTGGTACACACTGGTACTGCTACACACTGGTACACACTGGTACTGCTACACACTGGTACACACTGGTACTGCTACACACTGGTACACACTGGTGCCCACTGGTACTGCTACACACTGGTACTGATACACACTGGTACACACTGCTACACACTGGTACTGCTACACACTGGTACACACTGCTACACACTGGTGCCCACTGGTACTGCTACACACTGGTACTGCTACACACTGGTACACACTGGTACTGCTACACACTGGTACACACTGGTACTGCTACACACTGGTACACACTGGTACTGCTACACACTGGTACACACTGCTACACACTGGTGCCCACTGGTACTGCTACACACTGGTACACACTGGTACTGCTACACACTGCTACACACTGGTACTGCTACACACTGGTACACACTGCTACACACTGGTACACACTGGTACTGCTACACACGGCTACACACTGGTACTGCTACACACTGGTACACACTGCTACACACTGGTGCCCACTGGTACTGCTACACACTGGTACACACTGCTACACACTGGTACACACTGGTACTGCTACACACTGGTACACACTGGTACTGCTACACACTGCTACACACTGGTACTGATACACACTGGTACACACTGGTACTGCTACACACTGGTACACACTGGTACTGCTACACACTGGTACACACTGGTACTGCTACACACTGCTACACACTGCTACACACTGGTACTGCTACACACTGGTACACACTGCTACCCACTGGTACTGCTACACACGGGTACTGATACACACTGGTACACACTGCTACACACTGGTACTGCTACACACTGGTACACACTGCTACACACTGGTGCCCACTGGTACTGCTACACACTGGTACTGCTACACACTGGTACACTCTGGTACTGCTACACACTGGTACACACTGGTACTGCTACACACTGGTACACACTGCTACACACTGGTGCCCACTGGTACTGCTACACACTGGTACACACTGCTACACACTGGTACACACTGGTACTGCTACACACTGGTACACACTGGTACTGCTACACACTGGTACACACTGCTACACACTGGTACACACTGGTACTGCTACACACTGGTACACACTGCTACACACTGGTACACACTGGTACACACTGGTACTGCTACACACTGGTACACACTGGTACTGCTACACACTGGTACACACTGGTACTGCTACACACTGGTACTGCTACACACTGGTACACACTGCTACAGCTACACACTGGTACACACTGCTACACACTGGTACACACTGGTACTGCTACACACTGGTACTGCTACACACTGGTACACACTGGTACTGCTACACACTGGTACACACTGGTACTGCTACACACTGGTACACACTGGTACACACTGCTACACACTGGTACACACTGGTACACACTGCTACACACTGGTACTGCTACACACTGGTACACACTGGTACTGCTACACACTGGTACACACTGGTACTGCTACACACTGGTACACACTGGTACTGCTACACACTGGTACACACAGGTACTGCTACACACTGGGCTGACGGCTGAATTTAGAGCCTGATGCTAAATTACTTTTTTATTCCCCTTTCACACATAGAGCATAAACCCAGGTTTTTACATGTGAGCGCACATTGTCCCTGGTGTTTGCATGTGAACGCACATTGTCCCAGGTGTTTGCATGTGAACGCACATTGTCCCAGGTGTTTGCATGTGAGCGCACATTGTCCCAGGTGTTTGCATGTGAACGCACATTGTCCCAGGTGTTTGCATGTGAGCGCACATTGTCCCAGGTGTTTGCATGTGAGCGCACATTGTCCCAGGTGTTTGCATGTGAGCGCACATTGTCCCAGGTGTTTGCATGTGAACGCACATTGTCCCAGGTGTTTGCATGTGAGCGCACATTGTCCCAGGTGTTTGCATGTGAGCGCACATTGTCCCAGGTTTTTGCATGTGAGCGCACATTGTCCCAGGTTTTTGCATGTGAGCGCACATTGTCCCAGGTGTTTGCATGTGAGCGCACATTGTCCCAGGTGTTTGCATGTGAGCGCACATTGTCCCAGGTGTTTGCATGTGAGCGCACATTGTCCCAGGTGTTTGCATGTGAGCGCACATTGTCCCAGGTTTTTGCATGTGAACGCACATTGTCCCATGTGTTTTCAGAGCCACTCGCTATTTGCGGTTGTTCGTTCTAAAACAAGGGGTGGCTATTCAAATGAACCGTTCGCTGTTTGCGGTCTGTTCACACCTCTAGGTCTGAACGAGCGAACAAAACTTGCGTTCGTTTTTTGGAAAAATACGCCCCCTGGCCGCTCGCATCCTACGTCATGTCCGCTATTTATTAGATTAATCGAGTACATCGACAAGGGTATGAGCTGCTCGCTATTCTTGTGGTTGGTTTTTGCTATCACAATTTTGCGAGCAGTTCTGGCTATAAAATAACCCAGTGACGTGGTCAATGACGCTGCTGTGTTAATTATGCACACCCATAAAACGCCCGTTTTGACCTTTAAGCACGCCTGCGTTCTGATCTCCACTCCCCGTTTTCAAGCACCTTCCCCCGTTACCACCCACATACGCCTCATTCTGTCACTCAAATTATCAGGCATTCGCTATTTTGCGAGCACATGAATTTCGGCCGCACTGAGTGGTTCGCGCATGCGTATTACGATCCGTACGCATGCGCAGTTGGGCAAACATCGCTCGGAGCGAACGAGCAGCCACTTGCGTCCGGCTCTGAATCAGGGCCATTGTCCCAGGTGTTTGCATGTGAGCGCACATTGTCCCAGGTGTTTGCATGTGAGCGCACATTGTCCCTGGTGTTTGCATGTGAGCGCACATTGTCCCAGGTGTTTGCATGTGAGCGCACATTGTCCCAGGTGTTTGCATGTGAGCGCACATTGTCCCAGGTTTTTGCATGTGAGCGCACATTGTCCCAGGTGTTTTCATGTGAGCGCACATTGTCCCAGGTGTTTGCATGTGAGCGCACATTGTCCCAGGTGTTTGCATGTGAGCGCACATTGTCCCAGGTGTTTGCATGTGAACGCACATTGTCCCAGGTGTTTGCATGTGAGCGCACATTGTCCCAGGTGTTTGCATGTGAGCGCACATTGTCCCAAGTGTTTGCATGTGAGCGCACATTGTCCCAGGTGTTTGAATGTGAACGCACATCGTCCCAGGTGTTTGCATGTGAGCGCACATCGTCCCAGGTGTTTGCATGTGAGCGCACATCGTCCCAGGTGTTTGAATGTGAGCGCACATCGTCCCAAGTGTTTGCATGTGAGCGCACATCGTCCCAGGTGTTTGCATGTGAGCGCACATTGTCCCAGGTGTTTGAATGTGAACGCCCATTGTCCCAGGTGTTTGCATGTGAGCGCACATTGTCCCAGGTGTTTGCATGTGAGCGCACATTGTCCCAGGTGTTTGCATGTGAGCGCACATTGTCCCAGGTGTTTGCATGTGAGCGCACATTGTCCCAGGTGTTTGCATGTGAGCGCACATTGTCCCAGGTGTTTGCATGTGAACGCTCATTGTCCCAGGTGTTTGCATGTGAGCGCACATTGTCCCAGGTGTTTGCATGTGAGCGCACATTGTCCCAGGTGTTTGCATGTGAACGCTCATTGTCCCAGGTGTTTGCATGTGTGCGCACATTGTCCCAGGTGTTTGCATGTGAGCGCACATTGTCCCAGGTGTTTGCATGTGAGCGCACATTGTCCCAGGTGTTTGCATGTGAACGCACATCGTCCCAGGTGTTTGCATGTGAGCGCACATCGTCCCAGGTGTTTGCATGTGAGCGCACATCGTCCCAGGTGTTTGAATGTGAGCGCACATCGTCCCAAGTGTTTGCATGTGAGCGCACATCGTCCCAGGTGTTTGCATGTGAGCGCACATTGTCCCAGGTGTTTGAATGTGAACGCCCATTGTCCCAGGTGTTTGCATGTGAGCGCACATTGTCCCAGGTGTTTGCATGTGAGCGCACATTGTCCCAGGTGTTTGCATGTGAGCGCACATTGTCCCAGGTGTTTGCATGTGAGCGCACATTGTCCCAGGTGTTTGCATGTGAGCGCACATTGTCCCAGGTGTTTGCATGTGAACGCTCATTGTCCCAGGTGTTTGCATGTGAGCGCACATTGTCCCAGGTGTTTGCATGTGAGCGCACATTGTCCCAGGTGTTTGCATGTGAACGCTCATTGTCCCAGGTGTTTGCATGTGTGCGCACATTGTCCCAGGTGTTTGCATGTGAGCGCACATTGTCCCAGGTGTTTGCATGTGAGCGCACATTGTCCCAGGTGTTTGCATGTGAACGCACATTGTCCCAGGTGTTTGCATGTGAACGCACATTGTCCCAGGTGTTTGCATGTGAGCGTACATCGTCCCAGGTGTTTGCATGTGAACGCACATCGTGCAGGGTTTTTGCAATGTGTGAATGCATACGTCCCAGGTCCATGACCCTGCTTTTTATCGGGGTCGGGCTGAGACCTGGGAATTTCCCGGAGCTTAATCTGAAAGGGATATTACAGTATTTAGTTGCTATAAACACAAATGAGGATGAATATATACATATAAAAATAATTTAAGGTGCCTCTAATATACTAATGCTTTATCAATATTGAATAAAAATATTTTGGAAAAACTTATTCTTTTAGCAGAAAGATTGTCCTTCTTATTGCAGGAAATGTTTCACAGCTAAAACAATTTAGATGTCTGATTTTATAGCTGACATGGACTAAACCTGCTATTAATGCAGTGACAGAACCTAACATACAAACCTTACCTTACACCGATAGGTGACCCAGCACGGGGGGAGGAGGTTCTGTATAACACAAATATAAATATAGAAGAGTTCAGGTGAATTGTTTGTTTTATTATAGTACAATGTCGCCCATCTGAATATATAATAAAATGTTACATACTTATAACTCTCAATGGAATGTAAATAGAAATACAGTAATCACATTTGACAACCAATAGCTTTAGAAAATAAGAGATATAATGCCCTTATATTATAATTCAGGTAAAAAAAATAACTTTGGCTTTGGACAGTACAAACATAAACAGTAGCAATTAAATATAGTTATATTTAACATACACAAAAAATAATAATAAAAACATATGGATTGCACTTAAGGTTTGAAGTTCAAGTATTAGGTACGGCTCAAATAGAACCAGCAATAGTTTGTTTGGATTGTCCATTAAGGATATTTTTGGATTAAAGTCTTTTTGTAACAAGTCCATTGGCAGTGGGAGGACAGGGGAAGAAAGAGGAGAACGTTTCAGGGAATTAACTCCTTGCTGCCAGAGACCTCTAACATCGTCTGTCGTTTGCTTCACTGACAGTCAGAAGTCAAAGACGTTGAGACTAGTTTGTCCCGCGCTGAGGTCAGATAATTCGGCTTCTGAAGCCTAGAACGAGGATCCAGGTTACATGTCCAAAGTAATCTACATACTGCAGTACATCCACCCTCCAGTACTGGTTCCAAGCGCCTCACAATACTAACGCTGCAATGAATGCACCTGGTCCACAAAGATGCACCACAAGTTTCATCACTCACATTAACCTGATGATTGAGTATGGTCTTTCAGTGCTTACTAACACAACAAGTGCAAAACTATACATCCCACATTGGCACAGAAGTGTCTCAGACTTAAAGATATGGAATGATGGTAAATCCAGAAATCTGAGGACCACTCTCTGCCCATCATTATTATGCCAGGCTCCTTGTGCCCTCTCTCCAGTCACCTCATCACTGGGCTGGAACTGAGGAATTCCATGTGTCCTCCTAGGTAAGAGGTTCTGCAGATATCTCCACTAGCTGTGTCTCTGCTTTAAGTCCTGAGCAAGGTCTGCCACAATTTGTCCCTAGTCTTGGACAACCTGCCCAGGAGGAATGTTTCTGCTCTGCTACTGTCCAGCAGCTGTTGCTGGGCACCAGGACTGCTTCTTGTCATGCTGGTGCTGACCCACCATGGTTTATTCCTGCCATCCACAACTGGGAGAAGAAGTTTCCTGTCAGGAATGGACCTTCTCCTCCTGCCATAGCCCTGGGAGCTAATTTTCCTGGCCGGAGCGGTGCTGTCCTTGTCTTTGTCCGTATACTGGTATAATTGGCTAGCCAGGGTATGGACGATGCAAGTGCCAAACTTACAGCCCCTGGATGAGATTTGATGGTGATTGCTGTGCCTGTATCTCTTCACACGAATGTGGACACCATTACTGGATGGGAAGGGAACACCACCATTAGTATATAAGCAACACGCTTTCCCAAATCATTCACCCAATATCTACATATATTTAGTCTGCGCTACAGAATATGTTGGCTCTTTACATATGTGTTATATATATATATACACACATATATATATATATATATATATATATATATATATACACGGCCGGCAGAAATATTGAGGCACTCATGGCATATCAGACACAGACTTCAAATATAATATAGTTACTTCAACGTTGTTTATTGAGCACATTGCTGATGACAGTGCTGTTGATATTAGTGATTCCTCTGACGGCAGCGGGCGAGGATTATGTAAGTATTGTGACTGCCGGATTCTCTCAAGCTTTATATATATATATGTACAGTATATAGACTGTATACCTGATCTGCATAATATATACTACCACACTCTAGTTGGGGAACAGACTGAAACAAGAAACAGTATACATACATACATACATACATACATACATACATACATACATACATAATGTTTAAAAAATAAAAAAGTGGATTACCTGATCGCAGGCACCAGTGAATCCTTTGTGTCTTCTGGTTTGACGACAGAAACTTGTGAGGTTGCATCACTGTTTGGGAAAGGTATCTGTACATCTGCCTGGAAATCTCTCCGGACACGATTCATCCCGATAAAGTTCCATCTGGGAGTGCACAGAGCAGGTTTGGTTACAGACCTATCTCAGCACATGGCGTCCTGTGCACTTGGCTTTAGGTAAAGTCATCATTAACTTACTTTTTTCTGTCTCCTGGAGTCACTTCTATTTTCCCCATAACTGAACCCAGGACGGTCAGATAGCTGATGTGTAACAGGAGCAGCTGAGCCAGTTCCATTCTGGATGAGATCCTAGAGGAGAAGCAATATCCAGTATTACAGGGATGTTATATCTGCATCTGTCCTTTCCCTGTATATTATATCAGCTACACTGCCCATACACAAGCTCAGCCCCCCTAGGACTCAGCATTGCACAGAAATTCCTCTATTATCCCCCATGCAAATAAACATCACATGCAGCTTTTATATGGGACTTCTATAGTCAGTGACAAAGCAGAGACACCTATACAGTATACAGTATACAGTGCTATGAGTGCAGAACAGGTAAGATATGAAGCTGACCTGC
>JAUIMM010000181.1:1775000-1782500 GCA_031769625.1 Taudactylus pleione
AGATAGATAGATAGATAGATAGATAGATAGATAGATAGATAGATAGAAAGATGTGACAGGTATGATAGATAGATAGATAGATAGATAGATAGATAGATAAATAGATCGATAGATCGATAGATCGATAGACAGATATGAAATAGATAGATATGCTTTAGATAGATAGATAGATAGATAGATAGATAGATCGATCGATCGATCGATCGATAGATAGATATGAGATAGATAGGTAGATAGATAGATAGATAGATATGAGATAGATAGGTAGATAGATAGATATGAGATAGGTAGATAGATAGATAGATAGATAGATAGATAGATAGATATGAGGTAGCTAGATACATATGAGATAGATAGATAGATAGATATTAAATAAATAAATAGATAGATATGAGATAGATAGATAGATATGAGATAGATAGATATGCGGTAGGTAGATAGATAGATAGATAGATAGATAGATAGATAGATAGATAGATAGATAGATAGATAGATAGATAGATAGTTAGATAGATAGATCGATAGATAGACAGATATGACATAGATAGATAGATAGATAAATGTGAGATAGATAGATAGATAGATAGATAGATAGATAGATAAATGTGAGTGTGAGGATACGGGGTTCACTCAATCACCCAGACACCGAGCAGATGAAACCAACGTGATGGTTTATTTTTCCACAGCACACAGAAATAGATAATATGTCAGGACAAGCAGTAAATCCAGTGAACGGGCAATAAACAGGTAGCAGTCCAGACAGAGGCAGTCCCAGTAGAGTATAATGTCCCAGAACAATTCCACGAAATAGCTAGAGACCCTCAGTCCCCACAGTAGAAACTATCACTGATCACGCAGCAGTGCATAGCGTATGTCCACTCAATCACTTCCAGGACCCCACACGTAGAAACTATCAGAGATCACACAGCAGTGATAGTCCCTGGGTACAATCAAGCATTTCCAGGACCCCATGCAGTAGAAGCTAATCACAGAACACACAGCAATGAATAGCGTATAGGTCCTTGCAGAATTTCCAAGTATAAATCCACAGAACTGGTGATGCGTTCCACTAGCACCTTGGCAGAGCGAGGCCTCTTAGCCAAAGTCAGCGACTAACATCTGGAGTTACCTTCAGTGACCTGTTTTAAAATATTCCAATTTCCCACGATATTGTGACCTCCCAGGGGGGGTTGCACCGTTTCCTGATTGGTGCGTCCCTTATGCTGTCACTTTCTCCTACCTCCTCTGGGTATTACTTCCCTGACGAACACCTGCTGGGATGGTTCCGTTCAGTCTACCAGGTTCACGTGAAGCACAAAACAGGCAAATGGAAGGAGGAGTAAATCCTGAGCGTCCCCTGGGGAGGTGGGAATTAACTTAGAGGGTCTTTTGTTATGGGAGGTGTCACCTTGCTCTAACACAGACATATGGACCAGGCTAACATCAAGGCTTATCCAGTATTAAACATTTCAATAACTTACATTATTACAGTACATAATAGACATGCTAATGAAAATGTGTGTCCTGAGAATGTCACACATACACTAGGAGACGGATGGGGGACACAAAAGGACTAAAAAGTAAATTGATCTCTGCAATGACTGAGATGCTGCCAGTAAATTTGTAACACACATCCCATGTCCTCACATTCCTCTCCCACTTTTTAGGCCTTGTTCCCAGGGGTGATAAGGACACATTACTGACTGGGCGAGGCGGTGCTAGGTCTTCCAGTGTTGTGTAGAACTGGGTCTGGTTCCTGCTGACGGGACAAGCCATCCGCGTTTCCGTGATCTCTACCCTGTTTGTGGGAAATAGAGAAGTTGTACAGTTGCAGGGCCAAACTCCATCTTAGCAAGCGTCCATTGTCTCCTGCGGTACGTTGTAGCCAACTAAGGGGGTTATGATCTGTGACCACCGAGAACTCGCGCCCATACACGTATGGCTGCAGCTTCTTAAGGGCCCAGACTATAGCCAGACACTCCTTTTCAATAGTGGCGTAGGCTACCTCACGGTCGACAAGCTTCCGCGAGAGAAAAGCCACTGGGTGTTCACATCCATCTTCCCCTACCTGGCTCAACACAGCTCCTATTCCATAACCTGAGGCATCGGTTTGCACAATGAACCGCTTGCGAAAGTCGGGGGCTGCTAATACTGGGGATTGGGACAAAATTTCCTTAAGCTGGGAAAAAGCCCGTTCACACTCAGGGGTCCAGTGTATTTCTCGGGTGTACTTTTTGGTCGTCAGGTCAGTTAATGGCTTGGCAATGGTGCTGTACTGGGGCACAAACTTCCGATAGTACCCTGCCGTTCCAAGGAAGGCACGTACCTGTTTTCGGTTAGTGGGTTGAGGCCCCTTCAAGATGGCCTCAATTTTTGCCGGCTCTGGACGAATTTGGCCTCCACCAACCCTGTGCCCGAGATACAACACCTCTGCCATCCCCATCTGACATTTGTCTGGTCTGATAGTCAACCCCGCCTGGCTAATCCGGGCTAGCACCTGGGCAACATGCTGCAGATGTTCCTCCCAGGTCTCACTAGAAATTGCTATGTCGTCCAGGTATGCCTGGGCGAACTCCTGACACCCTGTCAGCACGCGATCTACTGTACGCTGAAAGGTGGCTGGGGCATTCTTCATACCAAAGGGCATGGCTGCAAATTCAAATAGCCCAAATGGGGTGCTGAATGCAGACCTCTCCTGTGCCTCCCTGGTAAGGGGTATCTGCCAGTACCCCTTACTAAGGTCCACAGTGGATACATAGCGAGCCGCCCCCAACCTGTCTAGCAACTCATCTACCCGGGGCATGGGGTATGCATCCGTCACAGTCACCTCATTCAGCTTCCTATAGACCACACAGAAGCGAGTGCTCCCATCCTTCTTAGGCACTAAGACTACACTGGCTGCCCAGGGACTAGTGCCCAGGTACAATGACCCCAAGTGCCAGCATTTCATCAACCTCTTTTTTGATCATGTCCAGCACCTCTGGACTCACCCGATATGCGGGTTGCCTAATGGGCCGAGCCGCCCCGGTGTCGACATGATGGGCCACTACATGGGTGCACCCTGGTTTGCTTGTGAATTGAGGTCTCTCTACCTCCAACACCTCCCTCATCTTTCTGGCCTGGGTTGCTGTTAACTGTGAGCCTATGGGCACTGCCTCTACCCCTAGATCCTTTTTGGTTGCTGCTAAAATGTCAGGGATAGGGTCAGTCTCTGGGTCATCCATAGGTGGGCAGCAGATTGCCACAGCCCCTATTTCTCTAGTGACATACTCCTTTAACCGATTTATGTGGTAGGTACCCACCCGCTTCCCTGTTGGACCTAGGGCAACAATATAATCTACCTGGCCCTGACGACCCATGATGGTATAGGGCCCTGCCCAGGTTGCCTGTAACTTGTGCTTTCGGGCAGGTACTAGAACCATCACTTTCTGCCCAACATCTAGCTCCCTTTCATGTGCTCGCTGGTTGTAGTACTGGCTCTGCCGTTCCTGTGCCCCCAGCATGTGGTCATGCGCAAGCTGCATCAAACGCTGCAATCTCTCCCTCATTTGGACTACATACTCCAGGACAGGAACCTCAGGTTCCTGGAATGTCCCTTCCCAGCTTTCCCGGACTAGGTCTAGAGGCCCTCGTACCCTTCGTGCATATAATAACTCAAAAGGGGAGAATCCAGTGGAATCTTGCGGCACTTCGCGGTACGCGAATAATAGCTGCTGCAACGACTTCTCCCAATCCCCCCCCTCCGATTCAGCATATGCCCGCAGCAACTGCTTTAGGGTCCCATTAAACCTCTCGCAGAGCCCATTCGTCTGGGGATGGTAGGCTGTCGTGCGGAAGGGATGGACCCCAAATTTGTCCCATACTGTTTGCAGCAAGTCCCCTTGAAATTGTGTACCCTGATCGGTAACTACTTCTTGGGGAAATCCTACACGGCTAAAGATGTCCATGAGAGCCTGGGCAATATGCTCAGCATCTATGGATGCCAGGGCCACTGCCTCAGGGTATCTAGTCGCATAGTCAACTACGGTCAGTATGTATTTTTTCCCTGTTCGGCTCGGCTTCTTAAAAGGCCCAACAATGTCCATGGCCACTCTCTTAAATGGCTCGCTTATGACAGGCATGGGTTGTAGGGGAGCTCGACGTGGGGGCCCCCCGAGGCGTTGACATACCTCACAGGATTCCCTATACTGTTTTACTGCTTGGCTTATTCCAGGCCAGAAGAAGTGCCGTAATAGCTGGGCACGGGTTTTACGAACCCCTAAGTGGCCTGCTAAGGGAGTGTCATGGGCAAGTGCTAGCAACCGGGTACGGTACTGCTGGGGAACAATCAACTGTTTCCTTAGGACTTCAGGCTCTAAGGGGTCTGCTTTTGCAGGCACCCTGTACAGTCTCCCCTCCTCCCACTGGATGCGATCCCCCTGAGGTCCCCAATCTGCCCGTTCTGCCGCACTGCGGAGGCTAGCTAGGGAAGGGTCTGTCCGTTGGGCTTCCCTAAATGCCGTCCTGTCTAGCTCCCCCAGATTCCCATTACAGTCAAACAAGTCTGGTTCAGTGTTACTCACCGGTGACAGGTCAGGGGTTGTGGCCATTGATCCCACCAAGACCCCCGATGCTGGCCCGAGAGGGTCCTCGGGTGCTTTCGCCAACAACTGCGCTTGGCTCCGGGTGATAGCTCCCACAAAATAACTAGCCAAACCACTGCCCAGATCATTTCCCAGGATAACATGGGTGGGTAACCCACCCAAAAGTCCCACCTCCACTTCCCCTGAGTCCAGGCCCCAATCCAAGTGTACCCGGGCCATGGGGATAACAGTGATCTGCCCTCCGGCCATGGAGATTTTAATTTTCCGTTTCTCCAATAGTTGACAGGGGGGGATTAACTCCGGTCGGACCAGGGTAATGGAGGCCCCGGAGTCTCTCAATCCTTGCAGTTCCTGTCCATTGACTTTAACAGGCTGTACGTGGGTTTTCATGTTATCCGGGGTAGCTTTCCCAATAGCTGCTACTACCTCCACTTGATATGCTACTTCCTCCGCCTCTGGCGCATCAGGAATGCAGTTCCCCTCCCCACCCCCAAATGTTGTTTCCTGGCACACAGCTACCCTGGGCACAGCTGGTCGGGCACCTGGAAATTGTCCTCTTCCCCGCGGACAGTCTCGCTGCACATGCCCTACCTGGTGACAGTTGAAACACCGCCGAGGCTCTGGAAGTGCAGGGCCCCGCGGCCTTGCATTGGCCGTTTGCAGAGCTGGGGTGTGTAGTGGGGCCGGGCGCTGGGTTGCCAGGTAGGGATTCTGGTCTTGTTGGGGCCGTCGGGGGGCTGACCTCTCTACTGGGTTGGCTCCTCTCCACCGGGGCCTGTTAGCTGTGAACTCGTCAGCTAGGTGTGCTGCATTCTCCGGAGTGGTGGGGTTCCGATCCGCCACCCACTCTCGAATTTCCGGGGGCATCTTGTTAAGCAACTGTTCCAGGATAATAACGTTTTTAACCTCCACTACAGTGCGTGCCTGCTTTCCGGCCAACCATCTGTCACAGTTCCGCCGCAACAGGTTCTTAAACTCTGTAAATGAGGTATCCCCTTTCCATGACATTGACCGGAACTTGGCGCGGTATGATTCAGCAGTCACCGCATATCTGGCAAGCAGCACCCCCCGGACCTCCTCATAGGACAATGTCTGTTCTGGACTCAAAGCCTGGCACGCTTCCAGCGCCCGTCCTCTCAGACTGGGTAACAAATATAGAGGCCATTCTGCTGCCTCAATTTTATGCAGAGACATCATTGATTCAAACGTCTGCAAATGGTTATCAATGTCCGAGCTGGTCTCATCAAAAGGCGGTATGTCCCGATATCGCAGCCTGGCTGGCTGACTTACTGATACTGGTGGGACAGGGGTGTAGGTCTGTGCTCCCAGTGCGGCCCCCAGTACCGCTGCTCCTTGTCCTAACGCTGCCAGCAACTCCCGCAATTGATCTACCCCTCCCATGGTAGGCATTGCCCCGGAAACCGTTGTCGCCGTGGTTCCCTGACCCTCGGTCTGCTCCGGTACATCGTCCTCATCGTCCTCCTCCGCTGGATGATCTTGGTCCCACTGGGCTAGTTTTGCCATTAATTTTTTCCTGGTGTCCTCCGCATAAAACTCAATGTGTTTTATTCGGCAGAGATCCTGCAGGGGGCCCTTCTTGAGGTATCGGTAGCATAGTGGTTCTGGATCCATTCCCTGCTGTATTTTATGACTTTATGCTTGAAAGCTGGTGTCTGAATGATCCCACTGCTGCCACCAAATGTGAGGATACGGGGTTCACTCAATCACCCAGACACCGAGCAGATGAAACCAACGTGATGGTTTATTTTTCCACAGCACACAGAAATAGATAATATGTCAGGACAAGCAGTAAATCCAGTGAACGGGCAATAAACAGGTAGCAGTCCAGACAGAGGCAGTCCCAGTAGAGTATAATGTCCCAGAACAATTCCACGAAATAGCTAGAGACCCTCAGTCCCCACAGTAGAAACTATCACTGATCACGCAGCAGTGCATAGCGTATGTCCACTCAATCACTTCCAGGACCCCACACGTAGAAACTATCAGAGATCACACAGCAGTGATAGTCCCTGGGTACAATCAAGCATTTCCAGGACCCCATGCAGTAGAAGCTAATCACAGAACACACAGCAATGAATAGCGTATAGGTCCTTGCAGAATTTCCAAGTATAAATCCACAGAACTGGTGATGCGTTCCACTAGCACCTTGGCAGAGCGAGGCCTCTTAGCCAAAGTCAGCGACTAACATCTGGAGTTACCTTCAGTGACCTGTTTTAAAATATTCCAATTTCCCACGATATTGTGACCTCCCAGGGGGGGGTTGCACCGTTTCCTGATTGGTGCGAGTCCCTTATGCTGTCACTTTCTCCTACCTCCTCTGGGTATTACTTCCCTGACGAACACCTGCTGGGATGGTTCCGTTCAGTCTACCAGGTTCACGTGAAGCACAAAACAGGCAAATGGAAGGAGGAGTAAATCCTGAGCGTCCCCTGGGGAGGTGGGAATTAACTTAGAGGGTCTTTTGTTTTGGGAGGTGTCACCTTGCTCTAACACAGACATATGGACCAGGCTAACATCAAGGCTTATCCAGTATTAAACATTTCAATAACTTACATTATTACAGTACATAATAGACATGCTAATGAAAATGTGTGTCCTGAGAATGTCACACATACACTAGGAGACGGATGGGGGACACAAAAGGACTAAAAAGTAAATTGATCTCTGCAATGACTGAGATGCTGCCAGTAAATTTGTAACACACATCCCATGTCCTCACAGTGAGAAAGATAAATAGATAGATAGATAGATAGATAGATAGATAGATATGAGATAGATAGATAGATAGATAGATAGATATGAGATAGATAGATAGATAGATAGATAGATAGATAGATAGATGGATAGATAGATAGATAGATAGATAGATAGATAGATAGATAGATAGATAGATAGA